>BQNB010008712.1:0-85264 GCA_026074375.1 Tanacetum coccineum
TCTTTCTTGGTGATTCACCTAATAGTAAAGCCTATATAATTCTAAATAAAGAAACCATGAGGATTGAAGAATCTTTAAATCTAAGATTCAACGAAAGTACTCCTCCTAAATCATCACCTTTAGTAGATGATGATATAATCGAAAGCCAAATTATAGAAAATCAAATAGAAGATGTAGAAGAAAAGAAAAAGGAACCATTAAACAAAGAAATTATCAATATCAAGGAATCTAAAGATCATCACATAGAAACGATCATAGGAGATCTAAACAAGAGAACTCTAAGATCTCAAGTCCAAAACCAAAGCAACTTCTTTTGTTTCGTGTCTACCGTAGAACCTAAAAACGTTAAAGAAGCCATTAAAGATGAAAGTTGGACTATGGCTATGCAAGAAGAATTGAACCAATTTGTCACTAATGATGTTTGAAGTCTTGTGTTAGGTTAAAAAAATGTTTATTATTATATGAATTGGTCTTTGTATAGTTTTGATTAGTTTTATAGTTTTATTAGTGATTATGATGTAATAAAGTCTTTCTTGGTCAAAGTTAAGTAATGTTGACCAAGGTTTGAATAAAGTTAGGAAAATAAAATAGGATAAGCAATAAGTATAAACACCCATCTAGGAGGAGTATTTATACAAGACTTTACATTTGTTGTAATTCACTTCTCCCTCATATTTCTATTTTCCCTTTTGAAATGAAAATTTAAAAAATGATGAAAATACTCTCTAGCTCCTCCCTCTATTCTTATTAGCTTTCGTATGATCACTACTATGCAAACATGACATATAAGAAGTGGTATCTATCACCGGGAGAGATCTAGTGTGTGTTTCGTGAATCAAATCGAGCTTAACCGTGAGAATTATAGGAGCTTTCGTAAGGTGTAGATTTATGATTTGATGTGATTTTGATCTTAAAACGCAAGATAATAGCTTTCGTAATCATTAAATTGTAGGTTTAATATCTAGTTTATGAAAAATACGTGTTTTAGATTGAATTTGATCGAAAAAAATAGATTTGATAGCTTTCGTAAGCAAGAAATAGGCTTCGGTAACTGTTTTTAGGCAGGAAAAGTGCTTTCGTAAGACATTTTTGAGCTTTCGTATTGTAAAAATCTTTCGTAACTGTCATACGTAAGTAGTTTCTTAGCTTTCGTAACGTAGTTCAGCTTTCGTAACACTTCCAATAGCTTTCGTAACATAGAATTTTATCAATTTGGAAAAGATAACATTGAAATTATCACTTTAAAATGCTTAAAATCAGATTGATAGAGTTTT
This sequence comes from Tanacetum coccineum, assembly GCA_026074375.1. Classification (NCBI taxonomy): domain Eukaryota; kingdom Viridiplantae; phylum Streptophyta; class Magnoliopsida; order Asterales; family Asteraceae; genus Tanacetum; species Tanacetum coccineum. The sequence continues at coordinate 1,275 of BQNB010008712.1, forward strand.
TCTAGGTTTCGTAGCTAAGAATTTACGAAAGTAAGGGATTTTTGGATTTTACGAAAGTAGTGGTAATTTGGATTTACGAAAGGAGGTTTCGTAACTAAGAGCTTTAGGTAACCGTTTGGTTTCATAGACTATGGAAGCTTTCGTATTAGTGTAGTTTCGTAAACTAATAGTTTCGTATCAAATACTTGGTTTTGGTTTCGTACTTCAGCTTACGTATCACATGTTTTGTATGTGAGGTTTCGTATTACAGTTTATTAACTAAGGGGTTTCATAATGAAGGTTTCGTATAAACAGAGAAAATGACTTGTGATGTCTCTTGGAAGTCAAAGTTGTCAACATTGAATGATGAGAACATGTTGCTAAAAACTCAAGTTGAATATGTTGTTCAAGAAAGAGAAAATATTAAACTTGAATTTCAAAAGCTTTTTAATTCCATAAAAGCAACACGGACTCAACATCAAAAAGAAGTTGATGAATTAATTAAACATGTCAATCAAAAGACATATGCTTATGCTGATGTGCGTGCTCAAAATCAAGATATTGTGATGACAATTTCTGAGCTTAAGGATAAGCTTAGGACAATTGAAAAAGCAAGCATGTGAACACTAAGTTTGACAAATCTAAGACCTTAGGAAAACTTGTCTGTGTAACACCGTTCAACAAAAACCTAGGAAACAAGGCTAAAAACGTGTCAAACACTAAGGTCAAGGCAGATAGGTCAAAACCAGTCACTTCATATCCTACACCTAAAAACGAGCAAATTCAAAAACAGAGTGCGAATATAATCGCAAAAGGAATGTATCGAATCACAAAATCAGATACACAAACACCGGATTCTAAAACTAACATACATGTTTCTAATTCCACAGGTGTAGAAAGTTCTAATAGTGTTAGAAAACCAAAGTCTAAGGGCACTAAATCAAAGAATAGAGTCTTGAAGAACACTAAGAGCTCATTTTCATATGTTCGAAAGATATCACGTAGTGTTAGCATAAATTCTAATAAATGTGAAACAAAGGATTCAAATGTATGTCAAACAAATGCAAGTGTATCAAATTTTAAGACTGTAAATGCTGTTAATGACGGTTTGAATATTATTTGTGTTTCTTGTGGTAAAGATGTGTTTTTACTTTCTCATGAAAAGTGTGTTGCTCGTTATGCTTTGTCTAGGAATTCTAATGTTAAGAGAGCCTTATTCACTACCCCCGTAGCAGTAAAATCTAAGAATTTAGGAACTACTTTGGTAGTTGCGAGATCTAGATTAAGTGTTGCTAACCCCAAAAGCAACAAATAAGGTCTTTAGTGCATCATCACTATCTTATGATTCTAGTCAATTGTTATTATAAGAAATCACTATAAAAACATAATAAAAAAAAAAGAGCAACAAGTCGGAAAGTGCAGAGATGGTTTGAACACCATTAAGTTTATGGTCACACCAAAGTTAAAACAAAAAAAAAAACATGCTAATCACTTCCTAGTGAAACAAAGAGTCGTATCTGTGTTCGTTCTACATCTAACACATCGGTTACCACTCATAAATGGGTAGCCTAACTTTCTACTCTTCCATTTGCATTTGTTTCATGTGATGCATGTGATTCAGCTCGTCCTTTGGATTGTTGATAGCGGATGCTCAAAGCATATGACAGGCAATCTTCAATTGCTAAGAAATTTCGTTGAGAAATTCATGGGAACAGTCCGCTTCGGGAATGATCATTTCGCCGCAATCATTGGATATGGAGATTATGTTCAAGGCAATCTTATGATATGTCACGTATATTATGTTGAAGGCCTCGGACACAAATTATTTTTAGTCGGACAATTTTGTGATGTAGATTTAGAAGTAGCTTTTCGTAAACACGTGTTATGTTTGGAATTTATAGGGTGATGACTTGCTTGCTGGTTCTTGTGATTCAAATCTTTACACTGTCTCTATTTTCGAGATGGCGGCTTCCTCTCTAGTGTGCTTAATGTCCAGAGCCACATCAACAAAATCATGGTTAAGGCACCGCAGGCTTTCTCATTTGAATTTTGATACCATTAATCAACTCATGTCGAAATATCTAGTTGATGGGATTCTAAAATTTAAGTATAACAAAATCACCTATGTTCAGCCTGTGGAACAAGGTAAAAGCAAGAAAGCTTCACTTCTACCAAAATTGATTCCAAGCACAGAATCCAAACTCCAACTATTTCATATGGATTTGTGTGGGCCAATGAGGGTCGCAAGTATCAATGGCAAGAAATATATTCTAGTGATCGTTGATGATTATTTTCGGTACACCTGGGTATATTTATTCGTACCAAAGATGAGGCTTCAGATATGATCATCGATTTTTTTAATCAAGTTAAAAGGAATCTAAAGGCTCAAATTCTAACGATTTTTTTAATCAATTGCTTGAACGCCTCAACAAAATGGTGTTGTTGAACGTTGAAATCATACACTCGTCGAGGCTGCTCGAACAATGCTTATTTTTTCTAAAGCTCTAGAATTTCTATGGGCTGAACATATTGCTACTGCTTGTTTTACTCAAAATTGCTCTATTGTACTCACACGGTACAATAAGACTCCTTATGAGCTCATTCGAGGAGATGAAAACCATATTCAATACTTTCATGTTTTTGGATCTCTTTATTATCCAACAAATGATCGTGATGATCTTGGGAAAATGAAACCGAAGGCTGACATTGGTATCTTTATTGGTTATTCTGAGTCATCAAGAGGATTTCATATCTACAACCGAACCAAAAAGATAATGGAAATGATCCATGTCAAGTTTGATGAACTCGCATATATGGCTTCTAAATGCAACAATTTAGAACCCATAATGAACTGCATGAATTTTCAAGATTCATCGGAAGATTCACAATCAATACCTTCAAAATCAGACTTGGATAATTTGTTTGGTCCTCTGTATGAAGAATACTATGCGACGAGTTCACAAGAAGTGTCAGATATTCGCTACAAATACTCTTAATATACGAACTCACTTCTTCATCATAGTCAATCGCGTTGAGAAGATGAAGCTTCCTTAAATAGTATCTTCGTCAACAAATGAAGTTGCACTACACCAAACTCTCAGTCTTGAATGAAAATGCCATGAATTTGTTAAGAAGACATTGTAGATTTTTGATGGAAATGTGTTCTACAATGCACCTCTAACTCCTGTGTTTGAAGAAGCTATAGTCATCTTCAACATATCAGGATCCATCAAATATGCACGAGTTTTATCAAAAAAACATCGCTCAAGTGATAGGTGGACTAAGAATCATCTAATTAAACAAGTGACTGGTGATCCCTCAAAACCTGTAATGACAAGAAACCGACTTCAAACTGATGCAGAAGTTTGTATGTACGCATTAACAGTGATTATAATTGAACTAAAAAATATTAAAGAGACTATGCTTGATGTCAGCTAGATTGAATCCATGCAAGACGAGCTTAACCAATTCAAACGCCTTGATGTTTGGGAACTTGTCAAATTTCCTATTGGCATAAACATAATCGCAGTCAAATGGATTTGGAAAAACAAGACTTATGCTAAAAACACAGTTATTCGGAACAAGTATCGTTTAGTTACTAAAGGATATCGTCAATGGAGGGAATCGATTTGAGGAGTCTTTTGCACCAGTTGCAAGACTTAAAGCTGTCAGAATTTTTGTGGCATACGCGGCTCACAAGAACTTTCCTATATATCAAATGGATGTCAAAACATCATTTCTGAATGGTCCACTGAAAGAGGAAGTTTTGGTCTGTCAGTCGGATGGATTTGTAGATCCAGACTTTTTGAACCATGTATATAGTCTTAAGAAAGCTCTGTACGGTCTTAAACAAGCCCCTTGAGCCTGATATGACAAGCTTTCATCATTCTTAATCGAACATCATTTCACAAAAGGTATTGTCGATCCGACATTGTTTACAAGAAGACATGGGGATGACATTTTATTAGTTTAAATATATGTCGATGACATAATTTTTGGGTCAACTAAACCAATGTTTGCAAAAAGATTTGAAAAACTAATGAAAGATAATTTTGAAATGTCAATGATCGGTGAAATAAAGTCCTTTCTTGGACTTCAGGTTCATCAATCACCCCGAGGAATCTTTATATGTCAATCACAATATACTACGGATCTTATTAAGAAACATGGGATGTAAAAATGTGATACCATTTATACACCAATGGCTACAACCAAACTAGATGCAGATTTACAGGGTACCCAAGTTGATCAAACTAAATATCATAGTATGATTGGGGGACTTATGTATCTCACTGCTAGTCGACCAGACATTGCCTTTGCGACATTTGTATGTGCGCGTTATCAGGCACACCCAACTGAAAAACACCTCAAAGAGGTCAAAAGGATCTTTTGATATCTAAGACAAACCATTAACATGGGTCTATGGTACTCGAAGGATTCTGGGTTTGAGCTAATTGCATATTCAGATGCAGACCTTGCAGGGTGTAATGATGATTGAAAAAGCACATCTAGAGGCATTCAATTTCTAGAAGATAAGCTAGTCAGTTGGTCGTCGAAAAAGCAAGATTGTACAGCAATGTCAACTGCGAAAGCTGAGTATGTATCATTATCTGCATGTTGTGGGCAAGTCATATGGATGAGGACGCAACTGCTAGATTTTGGATTTTGGTACAACAAGATTCTAATATAATATGATTCATAAAGTGAAATTGCCATATCTTGTAATCCGGTACAACATTCACGTACAAAACACATTAACATCCGTTATCACTTTATCAAGGAGCATGTTGAAAAAGGTACCATTGAACTTTACTTTTTCAGGACAGAATACCAACTTGTTGATCTTTTTACAAAATCCCTTCTGAAATAAAGGTTTGAGTATTTAGTTCACAGGATTGGTATGCCAGTTGGAACGTCTGGCAAAGTTATCTTCTTGAATGCAAGATCATACATCAAAACAACTTGTACATATTTTTCAAAAACAAAATTAAAAATTAAAAAAATTTCAAAAACAAGAAAATATATTTTTTACTATTCTTCAAAAAAAATCAAATAAAAAATAAAAAAAATAAAAAAAATAAAAAAATAAAAATATAACTTAATGACACAAACACATATCTTATCTATTTTTATCAGTTGTCTAACACCCCCAAAATGGGTCGCAGCGGAATAAGGATCCAGGGCGTGTTACTTCAAGATCAACAGCACAAGATATATATAAGAACGACACAAAAAGTCGTTAATTTGATACAGCTGGATTTATTAGAAGACATAATACAAAAGCTAAGCTTTTCTTGTTCCTTGTTTAATATTACAAGAAACAATACATTTCCCAAAAATATGATGCACATAAATCTTTAAGTGTGCAATCCAATATGTAATCCTATCGCATCCCTTTTGGCACCTCATGCCTATTGACCTCCTGAAAACATTGCTTAAAACGTCAACAAAAATGTTGGTGAATTCATAGGTTTATGTATTTAAATTATGCAGGACCGCAAGACTTTCCCGTGATGTTACAACATATGCCAACAATCACAAAACCAGATTATTGTTGCACTAAGCTCATGACACTGAAGCTCAACCTATATTTGCTATTTTAGTAGTTATTTTGCCCGTACAGATGTTGTAACCCGCAACATCCAAGTCCGACATGGTCAACGTTCGTTCCCGGTGATAGCTAATCACCCAAACGGGGAGGTTAATCCTAATAGATCTATTTATAACATTCGCGCTCACATAATGCAATTAACAGTTCATGATAATGGGCTCAGGAGGGTTATCGCTACTTAGGCAAACACATATTAATTTCCTGTAAACCTGCTCCACTTTATAAAACAAAGCATGTTTTCACCCCAAATAATAGTAATTCAGTATAGCTGTAAAAAAGTGCGGGCTATGAATCACCTTGAGTACAGATAGTCCAAATAATCACGGTGGATATAAAAACGTCACGCATACGATAGATGCAACCTATTTAAATTAAGGTCGTATAAGTACTGAGTACTTTAATTAATAACATTATATAATCCTTTGTTGGTACATCGTTACTATCAGTTCGGGGTCTAATCATTTAAAGAGGTCAGTACTTGACGTTTACGAGGAGTTAGGACACTTTAAATCGTAAATCCAACAACTCGTCGATACGCCATCCGAAGAGGCCTCATTATGAAACTCCCTAGTATTATAGCACTTTGATAACCACTCAATATTCTATATAGCATAATCACCGACTAATCATTTTAGTAAAATAATATTTATAAAGTGAAAACGTTTATAAATATACTTTTCGTAAAAATGACCTAATTCGGTCGTTTTAAGTCCGTTGCTCGCGTTTCTTACGTCCACGTCTTCGTAGTAAGACGAGTGATCATAATATTACATTTTCAAGTTTTTGATATTCTGCGATGAATAGTAATTTTACTGTTCACAACAGCTCCTTTACTCGTTTTTAGGTTTTAATTAGCGTAAACTCGTAATCGTAATAACTTATTCGTTTTAATCCCGATTTTAGTGATTCCTTCGAGTGCGTCTTCGTTATTAAAAGATGTATCATATTTTATAAAGTTAATCCCACTGATGAATAGTGCTTTTTACTGTTCATAGTTTATAAAATTACTTTTATAAACTTTAATTATGTTACGTCGTAGTTTATTCGTTATAGTTCGTTTTTAGCGATTTTTTGAGTACGATATTGTAACTAAAAGTTATTTTCATATATTTTAGATGATTTATAAACATAATTTCTGTTTTGATAGTAAATTTTATAAAAGTATTTATCGTCGTAAACTCGTAATTAACGTATCTTTTTCGTTATAAATCGGTTTTTCGAGTTTCTTATCATTTTGGAATCGTCACGAGACGTATTATTTTTATATAATGTCAAAACCTACTGTCTAAGTGTCGAAATTATACACCCCTTTATTATCCAAGTGTATACTTTTTATAAAAAGCTTATTTTATGTATTTTTCAACTAGTAGTTTATTATAGAAACCTAATAACCTATTTGTAAAACATATGTGAAACTTATATTTAATGAAATTAGTCCATATATTGTCCATTTGCCAAGTAACAAGTTTAACAATTTACTTTCCATTATTTTCACATGTGAAGATTAAGAAACCTTATAAAACCCTAATTTAACCTAAACATGTTTATACTTAAACCATATGTTAACATACTTTTACTTTCACTTTTCCATGATATATATGACCATATGACATAAGAATAAGTGCATAAAATCATAAACATAAATAATAACTCATTTTACATATTAAAAAGTCCTTAGTGGTGATTTAGCCATAATTAACATATTACACATAAAATAATGATAATAAAAAGTATGAAGGAATTAGGAAGACCTTAGGGATGATGTATGAGATGAGAAATAAGTGCTAAACCCGTGATTAGATTCAAAACCAAAGCTTACAAGCTTATAAACCCTAGATTAGGTTTGAAACCCTAATCTTCCCTTTTCTTCCTTAATCCTTGCAAATGATGAACCAATGCTTGAAAACACTTTAGTATGCCTTAGGATTGATGTGTAAAGGGTTGTATAGATTGTAGAAAAATTTTGTATGGTTTGATTATGTTTGTTATTTGAGCCGTGGCTTTTAGGAGAGAAAGGGAGAAAGAGTATGAAATTTTTGTTAAGTGTTTAAGAAAGGAAGAGTGCATGCATGCTATATATAGTGAAAATATCTTATTAACTTAACCATGGTTACTTTCTAACTCTTGCACAAGGTTAAATTGCCAAGTGGTTCATGGTGTAAGAGATGGTTCCCTAGATCTTTCTTAATATCTAGATATTATGGACAAGTTGTTAATTCTTGGTTCTATCCTCAAAATTTCGGCACATGTACATATATGTGATGTTATTTTGATTAATTTGGGTATTGGGTATAATCGTGGGTATTCGTTTAAGCGTAGTTAGGTTTTGGTGCTTCCGGGAATGCCGAAACGCGTTGTATTGCAAAACGTAAGCATTTTAAGTAGCTAATAAAAATAAGATGAACAAAGTTATTAATTATCCTCATAATAATCATATAACACTTGCTTGATGTAAACATTTAATTGTTTAATGCCCGTTTACATTGTATGATCATTTTCAGTTTACGCGATTTAGCTTAACGATTATGATTTAAAAGCAAACGCGTAAAACCCTAAAAATAATTAGTGGATTATATAATGTCATACAATGACCTAAAACACGAGGTGTTATACTCATGTTAATTAAAAGTGTACTAAAATAAGTTTTTAGTAGTTGAGTTTACATCTCTGCTCCCTCTTTTTGTCGAAGCAAAAAGTGTTACGGAGGCGCGGTTGCAAGACATATTTGATGAATGCAATAAAAATGTGCGATGATTGCAAAGTATAAAATAAGATGTTTTGCAAGTGCTCCCCCTCGGTGTATGCTCGCTTCCCCTTGTTTGGGGCACTAAGGAATAGAGCTATGGAGGCGTGCTACAAAACAAAGTTCGTAGACAAGCAAATATATATATGATAACAACACATGCATATATATAAGCATAACAACCACCATCATCACGGCACAAAAATTAATAATGTTAATTCCAGTATAAGTAAAGAAACATAAAATTGAGCATAATATTAAACTGGAAATAACAACAACTAGAAAATTAAAAAATAAACTAGAAAAATAAAAATAAGCTAAAACTTCAAATCTTAAAATAAAAGTTTTCTTCCATATAATCCAGGGTGGTGGCGAAACAACAAACTGTATAATGCGGAAAGTATGACGGGTTGGATGAAGATCCAAGATGGAGTCAGATATAGGAAAACATGTAGTTAACACGTTCCTGTAACATGTGGATTTCATGCCTAGTTGTGCTACAACATTAGCAAAACATGTTGTGAAGATGAGTCAAATCATTTGGATGTATAAAATCCAAAATGTTGTTAGGAGGGTTAGGTAGTTGTTGGTTTCCTATGTTTGGTGGCAAGTTTTGGAGGTTTTCTAGTTGAGGTGCATTGTTGTTGATGTTAACAAATAATGGTTGAGGTGGTGGTGGATGTTCAGATCTGGATGGTGGATGTGAGAAACGAGGTGGTGGTGATGAATTTGAAGGACCCGATGGCTAATTATCCACGGTTGAGACATGTAGGTTATGAGATGGTATTTGTTGTGGTATAAGTTCTTGAAGTTCAAGCTTCACTGGTATGACAAATCTTAGTTTAGGTGGTGGAGCTACATGAGTTGTTGTTGGTGATTCACTAGGAGAGGATGAAGTGGTTTGAAAGGTGCTCCTACTTGAAGTTGATTTTGAGGGCGGATGAGGTGGTGAAAGAGATTTCTTTCATGGAGGTGGAGATGGTGTTCTTCCATTGTAGTGTTCCTCACTTGAGGATTTAAGGTTTACATAAGTAGGAGATTTGACTTGGATTCTTGCGGTTTTTCTCTTGTAGTTGGGTGAGTTTGTCTTGGATGAACTATTTATGATGATGAACTAGTGATATGTGTATGTGAAATTTGGAAGAAATATGAAGTAAAGTGAGGTAGAGGATGATGATTATAAGGTGAAAATGGCGAAGTGTTTTGTATGAAGATTCTTGGATTATATGGAAGTTATGTTTTATCCTAAGGTTTAAAAATCACATTTAGGATCATATAACATGGATATAAGATAAAATAGAAAATTTTAAGTCAGATATGATATTGCATATGCAATGCCATGGAAGACTTTGAAGAAAATGATGACCGATAAATACTGCCCGAGGAGTGAGATCAAAAAGTTAGAAACTGAAATGTGGAACTTAAAGGTAAAAGGAACCGATGTATATTACAACCAACATTTTTCAAGAGATGGCGTTTGATGTGTGATAGATGATTCCTAAAAGGAAACGGATGTAGTTAAAAAAGTGTCGGGTGGTCTACCCGACATGTTTACGGATACATTGGAAGTGTGAAAGGCGTCCGAAGCCAAAACAATGAGGAGGCAATTGAGTTTGCCACTGAACTGATGGATAAAAAGATCCTCACCATTACTGAACATCAGGCTGAGAATAAAAAGAAGTTTGAGGACACCTCTCGAAACAACCAAAACCAACAACAACCATTCCAAAGGAACAATGTGGCACGGGCTTATACTGCTGGGCGTAGTGAGAAAAAAACCTTACGGAGGATCTAAACCTCTGTGCCCCAAATGCAACTATCACCATGACGGACAGTGTGCTCCTAAGTGCACTAACTGCAAAAGGATTGGCCATTCGGCCCGTGATTATAAAAGCCGGCCTGCTGCTACCAACAACAACCAAAGAGCCCACAGGACAAACCAAAGAGTTCTCACTTGCTTTGAGTATGGACCTCAGGGTCATTTTAGAAGTGATTGCCCAAAGCTAAAGCTTATGTTGTGGGCACTGCCGGGACGAACCCAAACTCTAATGTTGTCACGGGTACGTTCCTTCTAAATAACCGTTATGCTTCAATTTTATTTGATACTGGTGCCGATGGAAGTTTCATATATACTGCATTTAGCTCTTTGATTGATATCATCCCAACTACACTAGACCATGGTTATGATGTTGAGTTAGCCGACGGTAGAATAATTTGGGTTAATACACTTATACGGGGTTGTACTTTAAATTTTCTAAATCATTCATTCAACATCAACTTGATGCCCATAGAGATGGGTAGTTTTGACGTCATTATCGGTATGGACTGGTTATCTAAATATCATGCCGTAATTGTTTGTGATGAGAAACTCGTTCGTGTTCCCTTTGGAAATGAGATTTTAACTTTTCATGATGACGGAAGCAACAATGGTCATGAGTCTCGATTAAACATCATCTCGTGCACCAAAACACAAAGGTATTTGCTGATAGGATGTCCCATATTTTTAGCACACGTTACCACGAAAAAGGCGGAAGACAAGTCGAAGGAGAAGCGACTTGAAGATGTACCAATAGTTCAAGACTTTCCTGAGGTATTTCCCGAGGACTTGTCGGGTATTCCACCAACCCGCCAAATAGAATTTCAAATCGATTTGATACCTAGTGCTGTACCTGTGGCACGAGCACCTTATCGATTAGCTCCGGTATGAGAATGAAATGAATTGACGGACCAATTGAAAAACTTCCCTTCAGGCATTATAAGACCCAGTTCCTCACCCTGGGGAGCTCCGGTCTTGTTCGTCAAGAAGAAGGATGGATCATTCCGGATGTGCATTGATTACCAAGAATTGAATAAGCTGACGGTGAAGAACCGTTATTCGCTTCCAAGGATTGACAATTTGTTCGATCAACTACAAGGTTTGAGTGTCTACTCGAAGATCTACCTGAGATCGGATTATCATCAACTAAGGGTTCGTGAAGAAGATATTCCAAAGACCGCATTCAGAACTCGATATGGACATTATGAATTTCAGGTTATGCCGTTTGGTTTGACTAACGCACCTGCTGTATTTATGGATCTCATGAATCGGGTGTGCAAACTATACTTGGATAAATTCGTGATTGTCTTTATTAACGATATTTTGATATACTCAAAGAGCAAGCAAGAGCATCTCAAGTTAATCTTGGAGTTGCTTAAGAAGGAGCAGTTGTATGCCAAATTCTCTAAATGCAAATTTTGGATTCCTAAAGTATAGTTCCTTACTGATGTGATTGACAGTCAGGGTATTCACGTGTATCCCGCCAAGATCAAATCCATTAAAGATTCGGCATCTCCTAAGACTGCAACGGAGATTCGTCAATTTTTAGGCCTTGCCGGTTATTACCGAAGATTCATTGAAGGATTCTCAAAGATCGCCAAGCCAATGACCAAGCTTACTCAAAATAAGGTCAAGTTTGATTGGGGTGACAAAGCAGAAACAGCTTTTCAATTGATAAAGCAGAAGTTGTGTAGTGCACCAATTCTGGCTTTACCCGAAGGAAGTGAAGACTTCATCGGTTACTGTGATGCTTCGATCAAAGGGTTGGGTACTGTGCTAATGCAAAGAGAAAAGGCGATTACTTACGCATCATGACAACTGAAGATTCATGAGAAGAATTATACCACTCATGATTTAGAGTTAGGCGCAGTAGTGTTCGCTCTGAAGATTTGGAGGCACTATTTGTATGGGACAAAATGTACCGTGTTCACTGATCACAAAAGTTTACAACACATCCTTGATAAGAAGGAATTGAACATAAGACAACGCCGTTGGTTGGAATTGCTTAGTGATTACGATTGTGAAATTCGTTATCACCCAGGGAAAGCAAACGTAGTGGCTGATGCATTGAGCAGGAAAGAACGAAATAAGCTATTATGGGTTCGAGCCTTAGTTATGACTATTGGTTTGGATCTTCCCAAGAAGATTTTAGAGGCTCAGACTGAGGCAAAAAAACCAAAAAACCTCAAGTCTGAACACGTGGGAGGTATGCTAATTAAAAATTCAAAGGACCCAGAAAAATCCAGGAAAGAGAAATTGGAACCGCGTGCGGACGAAACACTGTGTTTGAATAACCGAAGTTGGTTGCCGTGCTATGTTGATCTAAGGACTCTGATTATTCATGAGTCTCACAAGTCGAAATATTATGTTCATCCGGGTTCCGATAAAATGTACCAAGACATGAAGCAACTACAAGGGTGGCCTAACATGAAAGCCGACATTGCCACCTACGTTAGCAAGTGTTTGACGTATTTAAAAGTCAAGGCTGAACTCCAAAAACCATCTGGCTTGTTGGTACAACCAGAGATTCCTCAATGGAAGTAGGACAATATCACCATAGATTTTGTCACCAAGCGCCCAAGGAAGCAAAGTGGAAACGATACCATATGGGTAATTGTAGACCGAATCACCAAGTCTGCACACTTTTTACTGATGAGGGAAACTGACCCTATGGATAAACTAGCAGATGTACTCGAAAGAAGTAGTCCCACGAGACAAGAATACAATCTCAATCCATTTGTGACCGTGACCCCTAGTTTGGCCGTCAAATTTTTTGGAGGTCATTTCAGAATGGCTAATGTGTACTCATTTGGATATGAGTACGACAAACCATCCCGCAAACCGATGGCAAAGCAAAAGGACCATTCAAACATTAGAAGACATGTTACGCGCTTGCGTGATAGACTTTGGGAATGGTTGGGAAAGACACTTACCGCTGATCGAATTTTCGTACAACAATAGTTATCATGATAGCATTAAAGCTGCCCCATTCGAAGCACTTTATGGTCGGAAGTGTCGATCACTTGTTTGTTGGGCCGAGGTCGAGGACGCCCAGCTCACCGGTCTAAAACTTGTTCATGAGACAACCGAGAAGATTATCCAAATCAAGCAAAGAATTCTAGCCGCTCGTGATCGCCAAAAGAGTTACGCCGATGTGAGGCGTAAGACTTTATAATTTCAAGTTGGTGACCAAGTTATGTTAAAGGTATCACCTTGGAAAGGGGTCATACATTTTGGCAAACGGGAAAAGTTAAACCCGAGATATATTGGACCTTTCAAGGTGTTAGCCAAAGTGGGAACCGTTTCTTATAGACTCGAACTACGTCAACAGTTAAGCAGGGTTCATAGCACGTTTCATGTATCCAATCTAAACAAGTGTTTATCCGACGAGCCGTTGGCAGTTCCGTTGGATGAAATACACATTGATGATAAACTCCTCTTTGTCGAAGAACCAGTAGAAATTATGGATCGTGAAGTCAAACGGTTAAAGCAAAGCCGTATCCCAATTGTCAAGGTTCAATGGAACTCGAGGAGAGGTCATGAGTTCACATGGGAACGTGAAGACCAATTTCAAAAGAAGTATCCGCATCTCTTCACTAAACCCGTACCTGCGTCAAGACTCAGACTTGAGCTTGAGTACGATGCTCTATCTAATGGGTGGAGACTATAACATTTCTCATTTTCAGGTCATTTCCCGACTCAATTATTATCATTATTTATTTTTATACTTTTACGCGTTCGCTTTTAATTATTATCCTATAGTTAAATCGCGTAAACTAAAAATCAACGTTCAATATAAACGGACACCAAACAAGTTAAAGTTTACGTCAAGCAAGTTTTATATAATTATTACGAGTGTAATTTATAACTTTTCCTATTTTATTTTTATTGGTTAGGTAAAACGTTTACGTTTCGCTATATACCCGAAAACACCTATACCTATCTATACTCAAACAAATACCTAAAATTATACTCAATACACAAAATTAATTCATTTTATCACTAGCAAATCTCATGGGGCCAGTTGGGTTGAGACAATGACTCAACCACACTTAAACTTCACTCTTCCTTAATCTAACCCAACCTAGGACCAAGTACCTTACACATTACACACATTACTAGTAATTGTCAAGTCTTAGTACCTTAAAACCAATCTCATGCGTCCATTTACCTAGATAGGAGGAGAAGACCTTACAAATTGGTACGATTAACCCATCCTACTAACTAAGGTTACTTTAAGGATTAATACTTTAACCATTTCTATATGACAAGTACTAGGAAGTAAAGCATGCACATTCATTCACTAACTAATTTCACAAGCAAAGCTCTCTCCATTTCCATCCTATACCTACGGCTTAAATTCTTTGGCTAGGGTTTCCATATAAATTTTATTCTACAAATATTCCAAGTGATTAAGCATTGATTCTAAGTATATCTAAGGTAATACAAGAGTATTGGAAGCTTGGGTTATGGTTTAACAAGAAGTATACAAGAAAAGAAATTAGGGTTTTCTAGTTGGGTAATTCGAATTAGGGTTTTGTTTGTTGGGTTTGATCTTGTTCTACATTCATCATACACTCATCTAAGGTTTATCTAAGACCCTAATCTTTTCATTATGGTAATTTAATGTTTTATATAATTGCGTATAGATAAATCACCACCTAGGTTTACTTTATGAAGTTTATAAAACAAAATCATGTACATACACACACGAATTACATTTTATTTGTGAATAAGATGAAGTTTAAAACATGTTAATATGTTTAAAACAAGGATTTACAAGCAATGGAAAGTTTATATAATTATTTGTCAATTTATGATTATTTATTTATTTATAAGGTTTAGTTAAATAAATAAATATGTTGGACAATCTTTTTGGGCAATATGGACTTATTATGATGAACACAATATAGAGGACTTAATTTATATACCATGGATGTTAATTTATAAATTAGAAGACTTGTGGTAACTTTATCAAGTTAAAAGTGTATAAAATAAGTTAATTAAACTTTTAAATGTTACTGTTCATTCGAGCCATATAATAATTATTTTATACTTTATAAAAATAGTACTTCTCATGAGGATCGTAAGCATATAAAGAACTTAAAAATCTGAATTATAACGAAGGAGATATGATGTTTACAAGATTATGAGTAAAAAGTGTTTTTATAAAAGTATTTTTATAAATACTATAAAAATTCGAACCTGAGCAGAATACTTTATATTTTTCTTTAAAATTACATATTTTTGTGATTCCAAAAATATAAGAAACTTGAAGAAACAATGGATAATGAATTAGTTATGGATTTTACATGTTTTAAGTGATTAAATATGTAAAAGTAACTTTATAAAAGTATTTTTATAAAACTTCTAAAATATCGAATCTGATGAAAAAGTATGGAGCTTGTTTTTCTGAATAATATAACAACTATGAGGATTTTAAACTAAAATTACATTAGAATTATTTATAACAAAAGAAGATACATTATTACAAGTTTTAAGTAAAAAGTATTTTTAAAAATGTAAATTTTATAAAAAAGATACTGTTTCACGACAGTAAACTGTTGGGAATTAATTTTCCTAAATAGAGCTTTTAATTACGAAGACGAGGACATAGGAATCACTAAAAACCAAATTAAAACGAACGAGATACAATTAAAATACGATTTCAATAATTAAAGTTATAAAAAGTATTTTTATAAACTTTCACTTACTGTTACTGTTCAGAACAGTACCTAACCATATTATAAATGTAGAATTTGATTAGACATTTCAAATACGAATCCATACATATAAAAGAACCTTAAAAAACGGGAAATAAAACCAAAAGATATGACGTTCTTACTAAAGTAATATTTATAAAAGTATCGAACCTAATAAATATTTTTTCTCAAAACAATTAAAATTATTATATAATGAAATTAATATAAATATAATACATAAAGTGTTTTTGCAAATAACAATGTTAGACAAGTATATCTTTTTTACAATAGCAAATACAAGGACATTTGTTTTACAATACAAATTAATAGTTGTTTAATTTGATAAATTAAACAACCACTTTTAGTGGTGATGTAAACTATATAGATTATCTGTGGTCATGGTTATTCACAAGTACCTGGACTTACACGACCTATAATTACTTTAGGTTTGTATCGGTCTTATCCTTGACGTTCCATACACTTTATTCATATACTACAGTTTATTCACTAAGGTGAGTTCATAGCCTTGCTTTTATATCATTACATTGATTTACAACTTTGGGGTAAGAAACATGCATTGTTTTATGATTGGACGCAAGTACACTTTTACACCAATTATGAGTTTGCCTAAGTAGCTATAACCCACTATGCCCATGAATCATGAATGGTTAATTACTTGATTGTAAACGCAAATGTTAGGAATAGATCTATTTGGGATTGACATCCCCGTTCGGGTGAGTAGCGCTCACTAGTTTCGGAGGTTTGAACGACGAATGTATACCATGTTAGAACAATTTGGATGTTGCGGGTTGAACATTTACACGGGCACATTATTTGCATTAATTTGCATACATATATGTTGTAGCTTCAGTGTCATGAGCTTAGTGCATTTTGTAATTACTTTTGATATATTATATGTGTTACATGTCTTACACTTGGAAATCTTGCGGTCCTACTTTATACATTACATAAACATGTGAATTCACCAACTTTATGTTGACGTTTTAAAGCATGTTTTTCTCAGGTCAATAAGGTACGAGAAACAAGGATACATTGGTGGTCATCATTTTGGAGTCATTACTATAAAGATTTGGGTGCATTACATTTTGGGAATATCTGTTATGTGTTAAAATCTTTACATTATCATGGGTGAACAATTTAAGCTTCGGGCTTTTGTAACAAACAAGTTTATTTAATCCAATGTATCATTTTTAAACGACTCATATAGAGGTCGTTCTCATATCTTGTGCTATTGATCTATGATGTAACACTCTCAGACCCATATTTTGCTGCGACCCTATTTGGGGGTGTTACATTTACCGTATTCAAATTTCTACTAAATTAGTAATCAAAATCTACTTTTGCTTACATTTTGTATTGATTATTAGATGTTTGCGGAATGAACATTCGCTGCTCGATTGATTAAAACTCACGATTATTGCTATTCAAGCCCATCAAACTTGGAGATCAAATTGCATTTACGTTTATTTTTATAATTCTTAATTGTGTGACGAATAATTCGCGTATTCTCTGATTATTTCTTTTCATATATGAATGAAATATATTTACGTTTGGTTTTTTTACTTATTTACACAGAGTTTATTACAAACATATTTTTAAAATACACCCTAGGTTACACGGGTCATTAAGCTAGTAACATATAAAGTATTGGTTTGAATGATTAATGGCAAATAATGAATACGCAAAAAGGTGATTTGTACACCAAAAAAGTGATATTTATAAATATAACAAAGACCATAGTACTTTTACTTACAGCTTTTACAGTAATACAATCTTAATAATTTTTTAATGCTAATAAATAGTAAAAAATTACTAAACAAATCCTGTGTTTTGCATTAGTTGATGATATACACCTGTGTGTGCATTAGTTGATGATCCAACACATAATAAACAACACGTGTCTCACCTATACCATTAGTTACCACCGCTCTTCTCCAATTCAACACATAAAAAACCAGAAAAACACACACACAGAACTAATTCATCTCTCTTCTCTGTCGCCTGAACCATCCACCTCCCTTTTTTCGATTCACGCGGTGGTTTCTCACCGAACAAAAAAACACACATACAAAACTACCGATTGCGTCGCCGTGGATTTAGTTTGATTTGTGGATGCATGAGTTTAGGTTTAATGGCTTTCACAGATTTGCATCTAAAGGTAACAATTTTTTTTAACAATCTTAGTTAATAAAGTTTCTTGATTAAAGGCTAATGACTCAATTACATGTATCTTTAGTAAATATTGTTTTTGGGTTTTGTTATTTGATTAAGTTTGTGTAATGGGTTGTTTTTTTGTAAAGGTGAAGGGAATTTTTCGGCGAGTCTGAGATTAAGACGGACATGATTTCAGGCGGTCAAAGCTTTAAATGTTGGGAAGGGTGGAAAAGTATATTTCTTATTACATCTACTTATTTTCTTATCGGGTTATTGCTTTTTAAGTCTTTATTAGGTTTTGATTAATACCCATTTGTTAAAGTTTTAATCCTTATTCATAAATGCTTATTACTTGTGAAGTTTAAGGGGGTGTTTGGATTATCTTATTTTGCATAATTATGAGCTTATATGAACTTAGAAAGGCTTACTTTCCATCTTATCAAGTTAGGCTTATGGAATATATTATGTCCTGACCTCACGTTCATAAGCTGGAAAAAGTGAGCTTCTCCATGATCATATAACCACATGAGTTCAAAAGTAAACTAATCCAAATACCCCATAAACTTACTTTTAGGCTTGTGAGCGTATGCGGTTTTCCAGCTAATACGCCTTAGAAAATGGTTTAATGGATACTAAACTTATACAACCATTGTAATATGTAATGGATGCAGGAACGTCATGTTCATAATAATGGAAAATATAACACCGTTGAAAAATCTACTGCTTGGGAGAACCTGCAGAAAGTAAAAATAGAGGCTTCTATTTGGAAACATGAGGTTTATTTTCACTTCTCTCAGTGTGAAATTTTACTTATCTTGCATAAATCAGTCAGTTTTGACATGTGGTATGTTTTGTAGATGAAATCGGAAAATAAAAGATCATCTCGAATAGATGAGATTATGAAGAAACTACGATCAGCTCAGAAGAAGGCTCAATAAATGAGAAGGTCGGTTTTGTAAAGTAATAAAAGTTGGTAAATGTTACATTTTAATCGTCTCTTCAAAGATAAGTCATTGTTTGTTTTATACTCTTACGTGAATCATTACAATCAGAATGAATGAAACTCAAAAAGGAGAAGAGAGGGTAGTCTATTAAAGAAGCATCTATGAAGTCGAAATGGTTGATACAAGATGAGCGAGAACTTAAAAGGGAGAGGAGATCAGGTTACTCTTTTTTTTCTCTTTATTGTCCTCACAAAACTTACTGCTAATAGTTTCCTGACTTTGTTACGTATTTGAAACATACCAATGTTGCAGGGAACTTTTTGGACCACTACAAGTGATAAAATTTTTAAAACAAACGGCGCAAGGTATATTGTAATTCCCTAATTCATCTGTTGTGGCAATACTATATTTATTTTACACGCGTTTATTGGTGCTAACTATGTGCTTAAGAACCTGCATCCTATGATGACCAAAGGCTTATAAAATATAAAAAAATAGAAGTAGAATTTACTTAAATAGTTGGTAGTTTCAGTGGTTACAAAGGGTTACTAAAATCTTTTAAAAGGGAAAGTTCAGCCTGTGCTTAATAACTATGCCAATTTAGGTTAGATCAGCTCCGAAACATTAATACGTTTTGGCAAATAAGCTTATTTTAATTTGTTTTCAGTGACAAATAAGCTGATATAGTGATTTCATACGTTTTGACAAATAAGCGTTCTACGAGTAAGGTTATTTGTTTACTAAATTTTTTATAAGTGCCATGTTTAACGAATCCTATCTTCATACCAGAATAGCAATAGTCACAATAAGTCTTGATCTAATATGTTATCACTAAATCACACACGTTCTTGGTCCCGTTTACAATAGTAGTTATGTATTCTATATAAATATAAGAACATATTATAATAATAACTATGTCTTAGAATTAAACTATATATTGTATGACTCACTTACACGTGATTAAGAAAGTGATGTAACCTGATGCAACATGTCATTCAGATTCTAGATAACTACGACATTTTCTTTTGATGGAAGACTATTTAGTTTAATAGCAGGATCTACACTTACGATCATTCGTCAACTCTGTGATGCTAAGTATATTATTCAGTTTGATGAGAAAAGAGGAACAATCTTCAACTCTAACAAAAAAGATGTAATGATTTCTCCAAGAGTAAGAGATGTATATGTTCTTGACATGACATCTTCTGCTTAAGAATCGTGCTTCTTTGCCAAAGCTTCTGAAAATCTAAACTGGCTTTGGCATAAAAGACTTGCTCATCTAAACTTCAAAACAATCAACAAACTGGTAAAACAAAATCTTGTTATTGGTCTTCCCTCATTTGTCTACTCAAAAGACAAACCATGTTCATCATGTGAAAAGGGAAAGCATCATAGAGCCACTTTTAAAACAAAATAGACATCTTCTATCAAGAAATGTCTTCATCTTCTTCACATGGACTTATTTCGACATGTAACTCCTAGATCCATTAACCATGAAAAGTACACCATTGTCATTGTTGATGAATACTCAAGGTACACCTAGGTATACTTCTTGAAGAAGAAAAGTCAAGCACCTGAAACCATCATGTCCTTCATCAAAAGAGTTGAAAATCAAAATGACATCAAAGTCAAATAACTCAAGACTGAAAATGGTACTGAATTTAGAAATAGCATTCTTGTAAACTTCTGTGATGAAAAAGGGATTTCTCAAAATTTCTCCTCTCCCTACACACCTGAACAAAATAGTGTTGCTGAGAGGAAAAATAAAACCCTCATAGAAGCTGCAAGAACAATGCTTTTAGGATCTGTCTTTTCTAAACAATATTGGACTGAAGCTGTAGCCACCGCATGCTACACTCAAAACAGATCCACCATTGTGAAAAGACATCTTAAAACTCCTTATGAAACTTTTCGTAAGAGAATCCCAAACATCAATTTTCTTCATGTCTTTGGATGTCCACTTTACATCCACAATCATAAAGATCACTTAGGAAAATTTGATGAAAAAGCTGATGATGGTTATCTTCTTGGATACTCACTTATTTCTAAGGCCTTCGGAGTCTTCAACACTAGAAGACAACAAACTAAAGAAACCTATCACATCACATTTGATGAAAGCCCTGATGCTATCAAATTCTCAAAACCTTCAGTTGACAACATCAACATTGCTAAAACAGAAAGATATCCACCTGATGAATATCTTCAGCCTTATGAACCTTCTCAAAGGTATCAAAAAAAAAATGATGTGTCCTTCGTAGAACCCTATGAATATCCTGAACCAGTTGTTCTTGAAACTAAAGTTTCATCTAACCAAAATGGTCAAATTGATCAAAATGATCACAATGATCAAAATGATTAATTTGTTCAAAATGATGAAATCTTAAATGATGATCATTCTAAACATTCCAATCACGCCAATGATGAACAAATCATTGATAATCTCCCAAATACTAAAGACATTCAGATATCTGAATACTTATCCTTTCCAAGTGTAGAGGATACTTCAGTACAAAATATAATTCCAATCCCAACTCCACCCTTACCCATTCCATCAATGGTAACTACAGCTCCTCAAGACAGATGGTCTCAGGACAAACACATTGAGCTGGTCAATATCATTAGTAATCCAGGGGCTAGAATGCTCATAAGAGCCATGGCCAAACAACTTAGTGCTGCTTTAGCTCATGAATGTCTCTTTGTAGATTTTCTCTCTGAAGAAGAACCTAAAAAGGTTTCTGAAGCACTAAAGCATCCTAGATGGGTTGATGCCATGCAAGATGAACTAAACCAATTTGCCAGAAACAAAGTCTGGACATTAGTTCCTACACCTTATGGTAAAACCAAAATCGCCTCAAAATGGGTTTTCAGAAATAAAAGAGATAAAACTAGAATTGTCATCAAAAATAAGGCAAGACTTGTGGCTCAAGGCAATCAACAAGAAGACATAGATTATGATGAGACCTTTGCTCCATTTGCAAGGCTTGAAGCAATCAGAATCTTTCTTGCCTTTGCCACATACATGAACTTCATAGTTTATCAAATGGATGTCAAAAGTGCATTCCTCAATGGTAAACTCAAAGAAGAAGTTTATGTTAAACAACCTCTAGGTTTTAAGAGCAATGAGTTCCCTAACCATGTCTGCAAACTGGACAAAGCCCTTTATGGACTTAAACAAGCTCCAAGAGCATGGTATGAAACTCTCTCAACCTTTCTTACTAAACACAAGTTTGTAAGAGGTAAGATAGACAACACTTTGTTTGTCTATAAAACTCAAACTAATATGATTCTGGTTCAAATCTATGTTGATGATATTATCTTTGGGTCCACTAACAAAAATTTTTGCAAACAGTTTGCTAAACTAATGACTCAAAGATATGAAATGAGCATGATGTGTGTCCTCACTTACTTCCTTGGATTTCAGATTAAACAATCTGAAAGAGGCATTTCAATCAACCAAGAAAAATATGTCAAGGATCTGCTGAAAAAGTATAACATAAATGGTTCATCAGTGAAAAATCCAATGGCACCCCCTAAAAACTTAGGACCTGATCTTAGTGGCAAAGCTGTAAATGAGACTTAGTATAGAGGTATGATTGGATCACTAATGTATCTAACTGCAAGCAGACTTGACATTCAGTTCTCAACTTGTCTTTGTGCAATATATCAAGCAAATCCTAAGGAATCCTACCTTATTGTGTTAAGAGAATTTCCAGGTACCTAAAAGGTACTTATAGTCTTGGTCTATAGTATCCAAAATGTTTAGGTTTTGACCTAAAAGGATACTCAGACTCTAACTATGCTAGATGCAACATGGACAGGAAAAGCACCTTAGGTGCTTGTCAGTTGCTAGGAGGAAAACTTGTGTGTTAGAGTGCTAAAAAGCAACAATCTGTAGCTATGTCATCAGTTGAAGCTGAATATGTAGTTGCTGCTGGATGTTGTGCCAACATTCTATAGATGAAAAGTCAACTCACTAACTATGACATCATATATGAAAATGTACTCATATTTTGTAATAACACTAGTGCTATTGCAATATCAAACAATCCAGTTCTGCATTTAAGAACAAAGCACATTGATATCAGATATCACTTTATCAGAGATCATATTCTTAAAGGGGACATTGAATTACATTTCATTCCCACTCAATATCAACTTATTGATATCTTCACCAAGCCTCTAGATGAGCCAACTTTCAAAAGATTGATCGTTGAACTAGGTATGCTGAACATTGATTCAAAACCTGAAGCTTCAGTACTGTCTGAAGAAAACTGAAGCTTTAACGATTTCATCCTAAGCTGAACAAGTCTTCATGTTAAATGTCAGTTCATTTTTTGCATAAAACCTAGCTTGCTTATGTAAAGTAACTGAGCAATCACATATGTCTCATTCATGGATTTGTATGAGCATGTGTGGTTTTGTCGCCTTCGCTAGAGCATAGACATTGGTTAAGCCAAGAACTGAACAAAACTGGTTTATTCTCTTTAGTTCAGTTAAAAAAAAATAATTTTATCTAAATCTTTATCTATCTCTCAAGTGAAGTAACTGAGCAGTCACATATGTCTCATTCATAGATTTGCATGAGCATTTATGGCTTTGTCGCCTTCGCTGGAAGATTGATGATGATGAAGGTTATAATGATCATTTCAGCATAACATAGCATCAAACCTGAACCTAGCTTAACCTTTTCAAACATCAATCTCAAGGTTAGTTTTAAAACAAATGTGATTTTTAAAAATAATATAAATTTTTATCAAAATAATTTCCTTTCTAACGAAGTTGTTTAATTAAAATATATTTAAAGAGGATGTCCAAACGTTAGAATGACCTCATTATCTTTCTCTCACCTACTTTTACAGTTGAATAGACGGTTGTTCATTGTTCTATGTATCAGAAGCATGCTATGTTGACTTTCTTTAAATACAAAGTTTAGCACACGTTGAAAACAAACCCTAAACATTCCCATACCTTTATAACCTCAAACAAATATTACAATTTCTCAAAGAAAAATTAGTAATTTCATCAATCATATAAATCATAACAAACCCATCAATAACTCATTCTCACAAATTCATCCAAACCTAATCAAACACACACCTCAAACCAGATCAAAACTTCAAAACCCTAACTACCCACAATGGCAGAATCATCCTCACAAAACCCCTCATCACCTGAAATAACTCCCAAAGAAGAACCTGTGTCAGAAGTTGAACTCTATCACCTGAAATAACTCACCAATAATGAAGTTGCACTCCTATATCCCTCACATCCCAACCAAGAATACTTTAAGGATGTGTCAGACTTCATTTCTAAATGCTGTCTAAATGAAGCATTTACAAGAGCCCCAACTCAATACAAAGAGTACTTGAGTGAATTTTGGTATACACAAAGACCTTAGAAGGCTCTAAGATTTGGTATCCACTCCCACAAGTGGAGTTAGAGGATACATATGTATTACAATATTTAGAAATGCTCTTAGTGCACAATACCTACCTCACTCAAGTATGTATTTATAACAATAGTGAGACCATGGTTTGCAACAATAGGGTATAGGGGAGAGATTGAGGAAAAATGAACTCTCAAAAAGAGTTGCCTTCCTCCTAGATAGAGGTTGCTGATGGCTCAAATCATGCAGTGTTTAGGTGGTAAAACAGGTGGCCTAGATCAAATATCAAATAAGGATGCCACTATCTTATACTATCTGGCCAATGGAGTACAAGTGGATTATGCAAAGATAATATGGGAGAATCTAGTTCATAAGCTGAACAAGAAGACTAGAAAAAGATTATTCCCTATCCTAGGTTTATATCTCTTCTACTTGAACATATGATGTCTGTATAGATGAAAGTGGACTCACCATAAAGCACAGCTCAGTCATTTAGTGTTCACAACTGGACACTGAAGCCAAACCAACCTAAAGAACCTCCCTTCACTACCCACATAAAGGCCATCTGATGTGTGTTTTCCAAGCTTTAAATTTATAATACTAGAAATACCAATTTTACTAAAAACACAACACTCAGGAAGTATACCCGTTCGTGTATAGTATAGCTGTAGGTAAGTCCAGGTTGTTCCACGGGAATTGAAGTTTTCATAGTTTGTAATTAAGGTGCTAAGGCTAAGATGATTGTCACGAATCAAATTAACCAAGACGAGCATATATCAGATATTATAACGAAAGCAATTAAAAGATGATTCAAGTCCCTATGGTGATAGAAGTTTAGGGGTTGGCAGTTTTGCCCCCTGAGGTTGTATAGTCTATTTGCTGGACACATCCTTGTGGACTAACAGGGGTATGGGTTAAAGACTGGAGGCTTTAACAACCATTTGTTGTTGTTGGTTTGTTTAAATGGGCCTTGTTAAGCTTATATATTTAAGCCCAAAATTGTTAAGGCTTAAATAAGTATTCTTTTAAATAGCTTAATGGGCTGACCCCGCCCATTAGGTATTTCTTCGATTTGGCTTCGTCTTGACTTGACTTTGTCGGGGTTGACTTTTTGGTTGACTTTTTGACTTTGACTTCGGGTGACTTTGACTTTTTCTGCTCTTTTCAATTCCGTGCTCGGTTTTGTCCTTTTTGTTGTGTCTTTTGTCTATTTGTCGAATATCCTATTCCTGCACAATATAGATGAAAACACACGAATACAATGTATTTTTGGTATGTTTTTGATCGTTTAAGTCCGTTTTTAATGAAAAAATAGTATGTGTAATTAAGCACATACCAGTTACACTTTAATGCTACTTCTTTGGATGGATTATAATTTAGAAATTTATGGTGGAGAGTGGTGGTAGTAGATGGTGGTGATGGTGGTTTGAAGGCGGTGTTTGGTTCCTTGGTTTGTCAAGCCAAGTTCACCAAAAACACCCACTTGGAGTGATCTAAACGAACTAGAGAAAGTAGTGTGAGGATGTGTGAGATATGAGAGGAAAATAGGCCTTATATAGGCTGTTTTGGGGGCCAAGTGCGGCGCACTTAGAAATAAGTGCGGCGCACTTGAGGTGTAAATGTTGTCTTCATTTAATGGCATTAAATTCTCTTAAATTCGAACAGAAGTGCGCCGCACTTTTTTAGAAGTGCGCCATACATTTAGTACTTTCAGCACTTGGTCTTTCGCATGGTTGTAGACAACTGAATTCTCTTCGTGTGGCCGCTTGAATCAATTAAAACGGAGTTCGTATGACCGAGTTACGATCAAAACAGTGAACAAGGCTGATTAGACAGAAAGTGCGCCGGTTTTTGGGCAAGTGCGGTGCACTTTTGGTATTTTCAGCAAGTGGCCTTTTCCAAAGTTATAGATAATTGAATTCTCTTTCCGTGGTCGCTTGATTCAACTCAATCCGAGTTCGTATGCTCCAGTTATGGCCAAAACAGTGGACAGGTGTCGGAGGATCTTTATCTTGAGTTTACTTCTTCGTTTAAGCTTCTTATCTTCGTGTATTCTTTCATTTTCTTCCATGACACATACCTAGAACATATAATAGCAAATATACTTGATTAAGTACCGAAAATTCACAAGAAATGATCAAATAAATGCAAATAACGCCGCTGAAAACATGTATAATTTAGGCGTTATCAAATCCCTCCACACTTAGCTATTGCTTGCCCTCAAGAGATTAAAGCGATAAAACAAGATCATTTATCGTGACATGGCGAAAAAATCATTTTAGCATTAACAAGTGTTTACCACTTTTATAACTTTTTAGGCATTGACATATGACAGAGCACCTCACATAGGGAAAGTGTTTGTTTTTGAATTCACACGAGTCACTCAGATAAGGTTTTATATTTATGAAATCACTCAATTGCACAGACATAATCTAGGTCGCTACCATATGCTTGTACTAGACACATAAACATGCCCGTTGCGGCGTGAGCACTACAAAAATCTCAAAAAGGCAAAACGTGATAATGATGAGGGTGAATAGCAGATACTTGATTCCATATGCCAGAACTTTGCCTTATACTTTGAACTTTATTTTTTTTTCTTTTCTCTTTTTTTTCTTCATTTTTTTTTCATTCCAGATATTGCGATAACTAAGGCTGGCACAAAACTTCTTCTTCATCGAGCACATTTTTCTTGCTCTTGGGATACTTTGGGGATCTCAACACTAAAAGCGAGTGCTGCAGATACATGATTGCATAGGGATTTATTTCACCTCTTATCATACGACTTTGTCTATAAATTAACCTCATTGCGGTCTAGTAAATGATGCTCAAGCACAAGTTCTGGAGCTTACTAAATTACCGGCCCACTCATATAACTTTATACCAGTATCAATGTTCCAGAAAAGGCGACAAAGACCATACGTACACATCCGTAACGACGGAATAGACACATATGACTGCATTCAACCCTAACTCGAACAAGCTAAAGGCAAAAATTATCTTGGGTATCAAAGATGGATACCCGAATTCCTTAAGATCTAGAGGCGAACCTTACAATTTAAGTGGGTTGATTTTGTGCTAGTTAAAATGTCAATCCGGTTGGATTTGCCTTACTAAGCGTATGCATTTTTTAAGTTTTTGGAAAAGCAATATATAAATTTTTTAATTTTTAAATTTTCCAAAAAATATCAGTTGAAAGTTTGAAAATTTCTGCAGGGCAAACATGGAGGGACATGATTAATTTTTCCTATTTGCTACCCCTCCACACTTAAGTTGAACATTGCCCTCAATGTGAGAACTGATAAATATAGAAAATAGGGAAAAATAAAGGAAAATGGTACTTCCCGAGGCATAAAGAGATATAGCTGTGTTCGAGCTATCCTTGAGTGATTCCATTACGTTCTTTTTTTAGTGAGGAGCGAGAGCTCCTCCACACTTAAGTTAGGGGGGGGGGGGGGGGGGGGGGGGGGGTGGGGGGCATTATGCGTAAATTTGAAACTTCCCGGGGCTCATAAGTGCTTGGCTGAATTATGAAGGATATGGCGCGAAACGAAACGCCAAACATGTGTATTCTACCACATGTAATATAATACCCCAACTATATAAGTTTCCAAGTGTAAAATGCCAACCACCAATCCAAGCTCCACCTGTTTTATTTAATCTGCATAATAAACACAACTACAAGAAAAACATTAAATACAAAAGCGCACTTTCATAGGGACCACGGTTGCATTTAGCGTATGCAACAAGCCTTTATAGTCTCGTGAGGGTTTACAGGGAACACACCCACAAAGTTCGATAAATTTATTTTTGGATGCAGAAATTGAAGTAAGAAACACACCGGCCGAATGCGTGACATACTTAAAGAATGCAAATGTTTTGTTTTATATATATATATTTTTTAGTTTTTTTTAATTATTATTTACTATTACTATTATTATTATACTTAACTTGATTTAAGATTCCTTAATGATACGGTTCTAAAGTTGGGAAGGCTCTCTCTACAAAGCTTGGGGGGTTGGCGCTTTTTTTCGGAACTGTCCCCCCCTCACGGGTATGGATATTCATTTGTTTTTACCACATGACAGCCCTTTTTCGATGTCTTAATAGGTTTATCTTTTTCAGTTTTATTGTCAACGATGATAGGAGGTGGTGGATCTTTTTGAGTTTTCGAAGAATCATCGGACTTTTCACTCTCGGTGAATACGGCATTCACGTGCTCAGTTTGAGCTTAAGGAGGAGGAGGAGGGTTAGTCCTATCGGTTTGTTTTGAAAAGACGTTTTGAGACTTCTCCCACTCATCTATTTTTCTTTTCATGTTTTTAATTTTAGTTTGGAAATTATTTTCATTTTGCTTCATCTTTAAAATCATATCATTAACATTGTTCTTGAAAAACATATTTGTAACTCTTTGACCATCCAAGAATTTAGTCATTAATTTTTCAAAATCAGTTTTAGATTGAGGTTCTTGGTTGATAGGTTTAGACTTTTTCTTAGGTAAAACACCGATGGTTTTGCCATCGTCTATGTCATAGAGTTTATCATGAACAGTTCTCATGCTATGGACAATCTTTAGAAATTTCGAATTTTCCTTTCTCCAATCATTGTTTCGTTCTGTGTAGCGATTTCTAGGGAATCATTAGGATCATGAAGGGATTGGTGAGAAAACGAATCATGAGAATTTTGGTTTTGCTAACTCTTCAGATTAGAGTAATTGGTTCATGCGTTCACAATCAGGAGTGGCCATCGTTCATGTTGTTTTTAGAAGCGTTTCCATTTCTAAGCTCATTAT
The DNA here is from genome assembly GCA_026074375.1 of Tanacetum coccineum. NCBI lineage: Eukaryota > Viridiplantae > Streptophyta > Magnoliopsida > Asterales > Asteraceae > Tanacetum > Tanacetum coccineum. Next base: position 30,423 of record BQNB010008712.1, read on the forward strand.
ATTTCTCACGCATATCTTCTACATCTACATTAAGCATTCGAACTTGAGTAATCCCCCACCACCCTTTAATTTTTCCATAAATCGAGAATTATCATTATTACTATCACTTCCATCGGCGAAGGAAACAGATTTTTGATGATGATCGTTTTGAGATTTAGTGGACCAATCAAGTTTGAAAAGGACTTTGTCATCAAGAAATTGAAAAGCTTGATTTGGACTTTTGTAGAGAAAGATTCCTCCAACAGTTTTGTCCAGGATTGCTTGATTGAGATTCGTTAGAGACCATGATAGAATACTTGAATAATAGCTCCTTTGGTCAGACCGTGCCCATGACATTTTCGAAGCATGCTTTTCAGTCGTAACCAAGCTTCGGTTAGACTTTCACATATGTTTTGAGAGAAATTTCTGGTTTCAAGTAAAAGACGGTAAAATAACGAAGGTGGAAAGAATCTGTTTATAAAAGCTCTTCTCATTTGTTCCCACGATATTATAGACTCTTCATTAAGTTCGTTAGACCATGTTTTAGCTTTATCGCACAAGGAAAAAGTAAATATCAAAAGCTTAATAGCTTCACTCTGCGTTTCACCGTATCTGAACATGTTGCAGATTGCGAGAAATTCACGGATAAGGTCATGTGGATCGGCCCGCTGAATACCATCGAATTTATTTTCCGAAATCATTTTTAAGTGAGTACTATTTATAACAAAGTTGTCATCGACATTGGGTTGAACAACGGCAGAATTAGGAGTCGGTGCTACAGTCTTAGCACTTTCCCACATAGCTGATCATCGGGATCAGGATTATTACTTCTTGCGAGCGGTCAAATTTGGGTTTTTTTTGGTTGCATCCTCTTCAGGTATTTTATGATAATATATTCATTAAATGAAGAATGTTGGGTATGAGATTTGATGTTTCGATCTCGACGAATTCTTTTTTCGGATAGTTTAACAAGATCTTTTTATTAAAATTTTTATTAAATTTGTATCATTAGATCTCACAAGTTGTTTTCCGAAGATAGGGTATTTATACATTTACGTTAAGCATTTTGCAAAAAAGACCATTTGTGTATATATAATTAAGCTAAGAGGTAATATTCAAAATAAAGGAAACCTATTTTTCTATAAACATATATATATATATATGTATATTATATATATTATACATATATATATATATAATATATATATATATATATTATTTATTATATATTAATTCTTTTAAATTTTCATATATTATCTTATATTTAATTTTGAATCTATATAGCAAATAAGGTAAATAAATAAAAGACAATATTTTTTTGGATAGGATAGAGAGCGGTTACTTTGGAAAAGTGCGCGACTTTTTGGAACTTTTGTGTTTTATTTCGAATTTTATGATAAACTAGATAATTACAATACACAAGGCATATAATCAGATAATACAACTCCAAATGACTATAGAGCTAAGATAGCATATTGGGGGTTTTGGTTTTGGTTTTTTGAAACATCAAATTGGTTTGAGTAAAAAAATCTCTGCAAAAACGTGCGGCGTACTTTCTTGGTTTACAGGAAACACGCACACAATAAGATATGCCGGCGTACTTCCTGGAGAAAAATGATTTTTGGTTTCCGTTGCCAGAAAACAGTACGACGAGTTTGAAAATTTTGAGAAACAAAATAGCACCTGAAATAAGCAACAAACTATAACAACTTAAACAATTCCCCGACAGCGGCGCCAAAAACTTTGATGTGTGTTTTCCAAGCTTTAAATTTATAATACTAGAAAATTACCGATCTTTCTAAAACAACACAATGATTACCATTAATATATAAAAATATAATATAAGATAAATATGTAATAAGATAATTATCAATTATAGTAAAGAGAGTAGAATAACAAGGCTTTTAAAAGGATAATTGACTTTTACCAAAGTAAAAACCCTAAAAAAAACTTCCGGGTCGTTTCCTGGACGAAGCGTGAATTGAGAATGGATTAAGTTCGTGTCGCGCTTTTCGAATGGTCAATTATGATATTGGATTCTAATTTACATTTTAAAAAGCAAAGACCAATAAAGAAATCCTAAACGAAAGGCAATTAGCTAAAACACTAAAAATGATAACGGGATTCAAATCCCGTTCTTTAAAAAACCTAATTCTACAAATTTAACCCTACCAATGCAAATTTATTTTTTACACTCCTAATGATAAAATAAAATTAAAGAAAAAATTCTATTTTTTTGACTCTTTATATTTTTTTTAAGAATTAAAAAATGATTTCCACTAATAACAGATTAATACCTAGTAAACTAATTTAGAAACAATCTAAAGAATTAATGAAAAATGCTTTGAAAAGTGCTGAATTTAAGAAAAATAAAATGGCTTAACCAGCTTATCGAAATAAGCTGGAAGAGAAAGGAGATGTGTTGGATGCTGAAGTTGAAGCATTCCTCGCTGATGTGGACTGCACTGCACCTTATGATCAACCTCAGGCACTGACTACAACAAACATGTTTCAAGCCAATCATGAGGATGCTTATGACTCAGACGTGGATGAAGGCCCCGGGACTTCCCCAACTCCCAAATGTTTTTATTTTGCCCAAATTTTTTATGAAAAAGCTTAAAAACACTAAAATAAGAAACTTTAAAAAAGACACTTTTGCCAAAAATAAATAAATAAGCTGAAAAAGATGACTGACTTGGCTTTTTTAACTAAAGGACTATAAAGCTAACTGTTAAGCATTTTTTTGACCTAATAAGCTAAAAGAAAACAAGATAAGCAAAAACAGACCTAAACCTACACCTAATAAGCAAATAGAAACCTAAATTAAGCAATCCTAATAAGCCATAAGCTGTGAAAAGAAAATAAGCAACTATGGGCAAAAACTACTAAAACAGCCCACAAGGGCCCTTTCTAGCTTATTTTTAAGCTAGAAAATGGATCCTTATGGCTTAATGGCTTATAACACTCTAAAGCTTATACAACAAGCTATCTAAATCAGCAATCAAAAAACATTTTGAAAATCAAATACGAAAGAAAAAACTAAGTGAAAAAGCCAGTTACACTCAGTATATGTGAGTTTTTCCATAGTTTTTAAAAAAAGACCAAAAGTAGTGCAGGCTTAATTTTAAGCTAGAAAAAAGACTTTTAAAGGTGACATATAGCTAAACAGCATGAATATCACCAACCATGAGCATCTGCTTCTAATTTAGATTCTGAAAACTATTTTTAACTACCTATTTTGAAAATGAAAAAAGGACCTTGAACTTAGAAATGAAATTAAGAAAACTATGACAGTTTTAAACTAAAAAACACAATTAGCAAATGCCTCACTTAAACTAAAGCTATTCTACTGCATTCCTAAGCATAAAACAACAATTAACAACCACTTTTGAACTTCGAATCAAATAAGCTGATTAATAAATGGGAACATTGCACAGATTCAACCAACTACTACTAACACTTTGAAAAAGAGTTAAGACTTTTAAAAACATTTAAAAGCGACTCAAGGACTAGGTTTTGACTTGTTAAACTAGTTTGAAAGCAAAAGGAATCAAACAGTACAACTATGGTTAGTACTGCTTGTTCCAAACACCCCTTTAAGTTTCTAATTTTCATTTTTAAACGTAGACAGACTAAGAACTCTTGAGAAAACTCAAAACAAATTAATATTAAGGTAAAACTACTGAATTTAAGCAATCAAAGCTATGCAGATAAATAGTTATCTTAGCTAACTAACAACTAGGCAGTTTTAAATGAATTTGAGGAAAAGTTAATGGGAAATACATTATCAAAGGATATAAAATTTAAATCATAAGCATGAAAAGCATTTAGAAGCAGTATAGCAATCATTAAGCAAAGATAGCCATAAAATAAGCAATGCTAGAGTAAATAAGCTATAAGAGTCAAAAAAATGAGACTTACAAGGCCCTTTGCTTAAACAAGGCTTGAATGGCTCTTAGAGCTTATCAACAAGCTCTAGCTTGTTTAAAAACAAGCTAGTAAAAACCCTATATGCCTTTTCATTTCTGGCTTATCTTCCAAATAGCTTTTTTAGTGAATTTTGGTAAAAATGACTTAGGCACTATAAGTTATTGGAAAACTTATAGTACTTAAGTTAACAGCTTAAGTAAGTAAAAAGAGCTTTTGTGAGTTTAAACAAACAGTTTTCAAATCACAAAGTAACATTAACTTCAAAAACCATTTTAAACAAAAAAACTTAATTTTCATTAAACTTAAATAAAACGTACAAAGCTTTTAAAATAAAAATACAATAAGCTAAAAACAGTAAATATAAGTTGAAAAGACTACTTAGAAAACTACTTCAAAACTAGTTGCCCTTTAGGGCTTACAATGTCCCTATTTATATAGAAAAACTTCAAGGTCTTGGGTCTTGGACTTGTGTTTCTTTACGGAGACAATGGAGAGGTATGTTTCCTGTGTGAGAGAGCTCGAAGTCATCATCTAAGCCATCTAATTTGAGTGCTCTCCAAGGGGATGATCTCAACCCTTTAATTTTTGTCTTCTTCTCTTGCAGCCAATGGTGTTTAAGAGGATTGCCAAGATGGCAATTGGTCCATGTAAAGTAGGGTTTGATGTGGGGTTGAGGGAAAATGATGTGTTTGTTTGATGGTGCTGAGGTCAAGGTGAAGAAGACAAATGAATAGTATTAATAGGGGTTGGCGGGAAAAGGATTTGGTGAATTGAAAGATAACGGGAGTTTGCCCTGATTTTGGTAAGTGTTTGCATCGTTAGTCCTTGAGGACTAATGATGTAAAGGGTGAAGGACTAGTGGTGTAAATGACTTCACATCCTTATGTGTGGGCTGTTAATTGTTTGGTTTGGGCTTTGTAATTGGGCCGGGTAAGGGTTTTGGATTTATAAAAGGTTTTTGGACCTTAAAACTTATAAGGATTATAAATGATGTCTTAATGGGCTGACCCGGCCCATTAAATGGGTACGGGTTGGCCCATTTAAGATTTCTTTGCTTTCGGCTCCGTATTTGATTTTGACTTTGTTGACTTTTGTTGACTTTGACTTTTGTTGACTTTGACTTTTTCACGCTCTTTCCATTCCCGTGCTTGGTTTTGTCGGTTTTGGCTTTGTTTTTGTCATTTTCTTAGATATCCGTTACCTGCACAATACAAATGCAAAACACACAAATACAATGTATTCTTGATATATTTTTAGTCTTTTAAGCATGTTTTCCTAGGTAAATGGTATGTGTAATTATGCACATACCAAAATCCCCCATACTAAACTGTTGATGTATCCTCACGCAATGCCATAAGTAAACACTTAAGAAAACTAAGAATCTCAATCTCCCTCGATTAATTACCTCGAAAAGTAGCTAAGTGTTCATCAAAGGGAATTAAGGACTCATAAGTTTTGAAAAGCCCTGTTTTTACAATTTTTAATTATTTACACTTATTCCCACACATATTTTTGTAATTTTCCTTTTTTTTCTCATTTTTTTGTACTTTTCTTCTTAAGCAACTAACTAACATGTTTGACTTTCGTTATTTTCATAACTTTTAGGGTCATAGAACAAGACGCACTTTAATCCTAAAATGCTCAAAAAGATAAATTCATCGTCCCCGACTTTTTACTTGCCCCAAACCAAGCTTAAAAATGAAATCACCGTTAAATATAAGTTAAGACGCTAACACTACTCATATTTGTAACTTGTGAACTTTTCACTCCCGACAATTATTATACATTAGGTGAATGTGCCATTTTAAATTTCAACCATGGATCAACGTTTTGCAAAATTTCTATGCTTCACGTTCCACCCGAGAATTATGAGTTTGAAGGCGAGATCATCCCATGTAGCGACTTTCGTCTCAGAATATCCCAACCTTGCGGCTAAGTGACCAGGCTTTTGACACCCCATAGAGACTAGTATCGGGACTCACGGACCTTCGGTTTCAACACCCCTGGATTTCCTGTATATGCATAAAATCACAACTTAAAACGAAATAGTCTTAGTTCAAAAGCATATTTAAATTTAAGAAAAAGAGATTTTCCCTATATTTATTAAATCACACATATATTACACTTAATATAATTATTCATTCTTTAAACTAAGGAAATCCTCGACCTTTTAGAAGGCTTCAACATCGGTTGTGAGCCGACAAGATGTAGTAAACTTTTATTAGCCTCAGATAATTACTATGTGCCTTATTTAGAAGACTGCAACATCGGTTGTAAGCCGGCAAGATGCAGTAAACTTTTATTAGCCCATAGTTTTTATTATTATTATTATTACCTCATTTTTTCCTTTTTTTAACATAATACCACGATATAGAGAAAATTTCTTTTTAGAAAATTTAAGTATAAATTTGAACTTAAATTATTGATATCGACTATACTTCAAAAATTGTTGATTTAAGTTTAATTTTAGAAGAGAACACGTATTATTAGTCCGGTTAGAAGCTTATGGGAGAGAAAAGCCACAAACTACACTTATGAGATCTTAAGATTTCCAACTAATCCTTGTCTAGCATATAACTCATAATTAACTCTATCATTTCTCGTTCTTCGCAAAGATCCGCGAATGCTTAGTCTAAAAGTTAAGAAACAAGCTAGAGCTCAACACGCTCGATCGAGTCAAAATTTATTCTTATTCTACCCAGCAGGAAAGTCAAAATTGTGATAAAACACTTATTTTATTTTTGAATTTTTTTTTAATTTTTTAGTATTTTGATGGTAAAAACAGGATTACGTGAAAACAACGGCTGCAGGCAAAATTAAATCGATAGATCCCCCCATACTAGAACTAAACATTGTCCTCAATGTTTTTAAGATGGGTCTCTACGTAAATCCTAAGCCGTTTATTAAGTATGCTCAAAGATAAACGTTAGTCGATAAGATTTGGTTATTGGATTCCCATAATGAAGCTGAGGATGTGAAGCTCGAGTAAACGAAGGACAAAACCATGAGCACGCGTGGTTTTAAAATACGGGGCAATCCTGGACATACAACACAAAACAAAGCACGGAAAATGGAAGAGGCGAGCCTCTCTCACAACACACTTATTCATTACTACTATATAATTATATTAGGATAAGCATGGGTTGCCACCCACGAAGCGCTTGTTTAAGGTCACTTAGCTTGACCCGTCCTCGAATTGAGTTGTTCATGGGGGATAGTAATTGAGACACCGAACATCCAAAACAAGGATGTCCTCTCCATAAGAGCAAGGCAAAATCTCCATCAGGCTTTCAAAAATTTTAATGACTTTGAAAGCTTTAGGGCCCCGATGAGATAATTCCGGGAGAAGAGAAGTATGAACTCTTTTAGAAGTGAGAATCCCGGGGTTGAAAACTTTTTCCTTATTTTCGGATGAAAACGAGAGTAGAGTTTCGTCAAAAAGGTTCTCATGAATGACTATACCCGGATTAAATACTTTTTCCTCGTTATTGGTTGAAGGCAAAGCATCAACTTCGGAAAAATCCTTATAGAGAACCGAGTCACACTCGGGGGAAGGAAGGAAATCACTTGATCTAAGGGGATCAAGTTCATCAATCAAGAGTTTAGACTCTTTGATTTTATCTTCCTTGGAGTCAAATGGATCATCATAAACATCATCATTATCGGACTCAAGTTCAAAAAGATCATCATCAACATCATCATATAATGGTGAAGATGAATAATCAAGAGTATGTTCATCAAATGTGAACATCTCGGAAATTGGTATCAACAAGATGTTATTCAGGTCTGCAAGATTACCACTCATCACCGAATCATCGAGAATTGATCCAATTCCTTGGTAGGATCAATGGTTAGAATATATCTTATTCTTAAGACGGATTCGATATCAAAAGGAAGATCATCATTTCTCGGTGGAAATGTAATAAGAGCGAGTTCATCAGCGAACTCCTTGAGCAAATGGTCAGGAGAAGAAGAAGTGGTACTGCCACTTAATGGATTATGAGAAAGAGGGAGAGGATATGAAGGATCATTATTTAATAATTCCTTAATTAAACGAAGATCTCCCTCCGGGTTAAAGTCGGTATCATCACTCCCTGGTGGAATGAATCCACTTGCGGATGATAAGTGATTCGTGATATAGCACACACTTATATAGCAACCCTAATACAGATCCTGATACCGATGCCTTTGACCAAGGGCAAAAAGGTCAAATTCCACAAAAGGATAAAATACACAAGATAGACTCATATAAAAAGATTCCGGAAGAGATATTCCGGGTCGTATGTCCCAACGAGGCTGCCAATTGAAGGTAATCCTGGTTTGATGAGAAATGAAATGATTGGAGGAATAATTCAGATATGATGGAAACCCCCCCACTGATATACTTACAATAAAATAATTAAATAAATACCATTTATTTAATTACGGGAAACAGATATAGGAAATGGGGATCTTAAAAACTACGGGAAACAAAATTAGTTATAGGGAAATCCTAAAATTAAATCTATACTAAAATACGGGGAACAGAATCAGGTATCGGGAAACCTAAATACTAAAAAAATTAAGAAAATAAATGCTAAATTAAATTAAAAATCAAAATTAAATTCTAATTAAGTTAATTTGAAAAATAAAGAAAACTAGAACTAAAACGGAGGTAGTTTGAATGCTAAACGAAAAGAAACGGTAAAACGCATCGGTTTAAATGGTGGGTTCTAAGACTGAAATTTAAGAAAAATTAAGCCTATACCTAAATTTTATATTTTTCCTAGACACTAAATGACAAAATGAAAATTTTATAAAAAAAGAAAAAATATTTTTTTATTATTGTCTTTGATTTTTTTATGAATTTTTAAAGAGTAATAAATAATTTAAACTAAGAAAATAGAAAAAAGGACAAAAATAAAAGTTATAAAAATTCTGAAAAACCTAAAACTAATAAAGAAACTCTTACAATTCTAAATATAAAAATGCCGCAAAAAGTTACTGTTTTTTATATAAAAAGTAATTAAAACTGTATTAAATTTAAACCTAAATTAATTAATTAAATTAAATTATACTAACAGAAGTTAACTGCTGTTAAAACAAAAGGACTAACAGGGAAGGGACATAAGGATTAACGGGGCAATAGGGTAGTTAACCACAGGGACTAACAATGTTAACCTGGAGATTGAAAATTACATAAATGGTCCCTGAGTGGGACCCCGACTACAAAGCAAGTCCAAACAGCTTATTATCAAAAAGCTATAAAAGCAAAGTTGTTAAGGGGCTCAAGGACAACAATTTTCATAAAAGCACCAAGTGCTGAATCTAACTTAATAAGCTAGAAAAGTGAGCTTTTTGGACTGACAGTGCTTAAAAAGGCTTATGAGCTTATTTTTCTGTCTTATTGGTATTTAAGCTAACTAAATAAGCTAAAACTTTGGGGGACAGTTAATAAGGCTAAGGGGAGTCCTAAATAAGCTAAGGCAACCTATAATAAGCCCTAAAATAAGCTGGTCTATATTAAAATAAGCTAAACAGTTTATAAAGGAAAAGAGAAATTTAGGGCTTTTAAGCCTGAATTAAACTAAGCTAAAGGGTGAATTAAGCTAAGAAAACTTGGGGATTTAAAGAGCAACTAATAAGCTATAAATAAAAGCTAAAATATCTAGGAGCTTAATACAAAATAAGCTGAATAAGGGAGGCTGAAGAATGGTGGGTATCTAGCACAGGGGAGGCATGGCAGTGAGGATTAACGGGCTTATTTTGGCTTTGTGAACATAAAGCAATCAAGGGCTTGTCACCTAAAACCAAATAAACAGATATAATAGAGAGGCAAATGAGCTTATTTTCAAAGTTTGAGCCATTAGGGTTAAGAAAAAGTTGCTGATTTTGTGGCTTGAAATTAAGGGTTCACAAAGAAATGACATTTAGGTACTTTGACTTGGCTTGGTCAATTTGGTTATGACAGAGCAAGAGGCTCTTGAAAGGGGCTAGTTTATGACTAAATAAGCACACTAAAGGTGTGCTTAAGCTGTCTACACAGCTTAAGTGGTTTAGCACACTTTTTGGCTTATAAAACTTTGACAGAAAGCAAAGGACCCTTAAAAACTTATTTTTACACTAAAAGTTGTGATTTGACTGGTCTAATAAACCCCACACACTCAGCCAAAGTTGGCTGAGTGTTTGTGACCCATACCAAACCAAATTTGACCCATTTTAAGACTAAACCAAACACTCCCTTAATATATAAATTTGGCTTCTTTTTAGCTTTTTAAAAGAAATGAAGGGGTAAAACAAGTTTATAAGCTGAGCTTAACAACTTTTACACGTTTTTTATATAAGTTTAAACAGATTCAAAGTCTTAAATAAGATTTTAAATTCTTGACAATGGCTATATCACAAAAACTCTTAACTTTTATTAGAACTGAAGATATTACAACATAAAACTCTTGAAACAAACTGAGTACAATAATTTTAAAGCAAACTTTAATTAAAATTAAACTAAGAAAGTAAAAACAGGGGTGTATGGTTCTCGGCTTGTTCTCTTCTCTTTTATAGAGGCTCAGAGTCTTCCTTTGGACTTGGGATGAGCTTGTTGTGTGTGTACAATACTTCCCAAGCAATCCTAGCCTTCCATTGGCCTTACAACATTCTCAGCCATTGATGGGGGTGCGGGATTTTGTGAATTGTCAACATGGAAAAGTTATAGGGGTATTGGGTTGTGGGAAATGGTATGGGGAGAGCAGGGAAAGTACTAGGGAGGGTGGTTTGGCCTAGAAACCGTGGGAGAGGGAGGTATGGTTTTGGCGGGTAAGGGGTTCGAGTACCCTGTTGGTATACAGGTTTAAATGGAAAGAATGGGGAAGAGGCAAGAGTGCCCCCCCATCTTTCTTCTCTTTTCATTTTATCTAAGCCGAAAAAACAGTTATAAATAAAGTTTGGAAAGTGACAGCTTTGGCCCTTGTCGTTTTATAAAAAGAGAAATAAAGAAGGTTTTGAACAATTACAAAAATGGTCCCTGCTGTTTATAAAAAAGAGAAATAGAAAGGTTTTGGGAAATTGCAAAAATGGCCCTTGTGTTTGTATTTTTTTCATTTTTTCTTTATAAAACAACTTTTAAAATTGGCAATTTAGCCCCTAAAGTTTTATAAAAAGAATTGTGGGCTTTTGTTGGGCTTGGGCTTGTATTGGGCCCAATTGAGTGTGTCTGGGCCCAATAAGGTTTAGGCTTATGTTATTGGGCTTTTTAAGGCCCAATAAGGTTCAGGTTTGGTTATTGGGCTTTTTCAAGCCAACATAAGTTCTTGAGTGGGTTTTGGGTGTACTATGGCTGTGATTGGCATGACTGGGCTTAGGATTTGGCCTTCAAAGTCTTACAGTCTTTGTCAATTGCACAAAATGGGCTGTTGTAATTGATTGAGGGCCCTTTTGGTCTCCAACAGTCTTAATTGTTATTACTATTGGGATTTCCCGGCCCATCGATGGGTTAAGATTGCATCAAAACGGTATTCTTACGTTTCGGCTCTGGTTTGCCTGCTGATTCTTCTGTATTGACTCTTGACTTTGTCATTTTTGGGACTTTGGCCTTGATTTTGCCACAGTCTTTTCCATTCCATGCGCAAGTTTTGTCATTTTGGCTTGGTTTTCTGTCTTTTGATGATATCCACTCTCCTGCACAATTGGTGGAAATGAATCACTTGCGAGATAAGCTTTGAATTCTTCCCAAATTAAATCACTTTCTTTGAAGGAAGTAATTGTTGGGGAAGAAGAAGACTTGTTCACGGGTTCCGAAATCGGAGTGGGATTGCCACTCAATGGATTGATAACTTCTGGTGAAGTTAAATCGGCATGAGAAGAAAAAGTGGGATTGCCACTTTGATGATTTGTTATCTTTTCATTTGAAAACAAGTCCTCAATATAATCTTCATGAGAGACATTGTAGATGTCAATCATGTTGATTGATTCTTTTTTATGCTTATTAGAATAGCTTGAAGTATCATGTCTCATATTTAAGATTAATCTTTCATCACCGTCACGGATAATCATTTCCTCTCTGTGAACGTCAATCAAAGCACGAGCGGTCTGTAAGAAAGGTCTTCCCAAGATGAGGGGGACTCGAGGTTCGCTTTCATAATCAACGATGACAAAATTAGCAGGGAATATGAACTTTCCAACCGGAACAAAGACATCTCTTGCAATTCCAGCCGGTGTACAAATTGCCCGGTTAGCTAGTTCATAGGTCATGTGGGTGGAAATAAGCTCGGGTAAACCTAACGTTTTCCAAACCAAGAGTGGCATCAAGTTGATGCTAGCACCTAGATCGGTTAGGGCCTTGCACTTGAGCTCATTAAAACCACACCGAATGAGAAATTTCCCAGGGTCTCTAAGTTTCTCGGGTAACTTCTTAAGGATAACCGCTGAGCAATTTTCATTAAGGGGTGTGTTTGCCAGCTCTAACAGTTTCTCCTTATTGGAAAGGAGACTTTTAAGCATTTTTTTGGTATTTCAGGATAAGAATCAAAGCATCGGTAAGAGAGATATTGATGTGAAGTTGTTTGAACATTTGCCAAAATTTATGAATTTGGACTTTATCTTTCTCTTACTGTTTTTCTTGGTGCATTCTTGAAGGATAAGGGATATTGGGTGAAGAGGATCCTTTTTGTGCACCACATAATTCTTTAGAGAAGTAGGTTTAGCTTTTTGGACAAAAGGAGGTGGGACCTTAATGGTATACTCAGCGATTTCCGGGTCGTTAAAGTCTCCTATGCACGTTCATCCTCCTTCGGATTAATGAATGAAGGAGGCACAGGAACGGAAGGTCCATCAAGAACAAGACCACTTTGGGTGGTGATGGATTTTAATTCACCTTTTGGGTTAGCAATGGTGTTTCCAAGGAGAGATCCCGAACCCAAAGAAGAAGCGGTGTTCATTTGGAAAAAGCTAGCCATTATGTTCTTAAGCTCATTGGTTTGGTTAGACATTGAAGCTTGAATTTTAGAATTCGTGAAAAGCTTGGCCTAAAGGAACTAGCTAGGGCTCAAAAACGCCCGATCAAGTCAAAAATTTATTCTTAGATTTCTTACCCAGAGGAAAAGCAAAACTGTGGACCAAAACCATGACTTGTATTTATTTTTGCAAATTTTTCAAATTTTTCATTTTTTTGGTATTTTTAGTGTAAATAAAAAGGGTTTACGTCGGTAAACAATGCTGCAGGAAACAATCAAAGTACGAAGATACCACCCCAAACTAGAACTAAACAATCGTCCTCGATGTTTTTGAAGGTTATTACATAATCTAAGGCCATTTATGAGGTATGACCAAAAGATTAATAAACCGTTAGATCGACTAAGATTGGCATATCGGATTCCCAATATGAAGCTGAAGCTGTGAAAAATCATTGATGTATGACAAAAACTGAGAGTTTTCTACAATCCGGCAATCCGGGACCAATAACAACAACATGGTAAAATAACACGCGGTAATGGAAAAGACAAGCTATCTTACACACAACAACAACTTATTTTATTTACAACTACGGATATAGACATGGTGGTGGCCCACACGATAAGCGCTTGTTTAGGGTCGGCGTTGCGCTTGACTCATCACAAGGATTTATGGATCCTTGGGAAACAAGTGGAAATATAAACTGTCATCTCATCGGTACTTTCATTCAAGTGGACTACGTTAAGTATTGAAATTTCATGAAAAGAGTTCCACTGTCCGATGAGATATCATCGGCTCGAAGATAAGCAATATGCATATTTTGAAGATGCCTGGATCAATTATGGTGTTTTCATCCCCACAGGAGAGGAAAGATATGAGTGGAGATAACGTGAATGAAAAGGCATATTGGGAGAAAGATCTCATTAACAAATCAATAAGCGAAAATGGATTCACTAGAAGGTATGATCAATCTAATCTAAAGGGTGAAGGTCAAAAACATTAAGCTACTGAATCTTGGTTCGCTCTGTATTGGAAAATATTTCCCACCATCATACCATTGTGAAACTGCCCAGCTCGGTCACATCTTCTTCTAAAAGAAACAAATCTCATATCTGCGAGAGATAAATCGAAGTGAGTAGTGGGATTGCATACTAATCCTACTTCCAAATTTAAAAGTAGAAATAGTTTCGAGATTCGGGCACAAGAAATTATCAAAGGTATTTAGTTCCTCCTCCCAACGAAAATGTGTTCATTTGGAACTAATGTGACGAAAAGGTAGATTTGGTCAAAAGATTCTTGAAAACTCTTGAAAAATAACCAAACAACACTTGGATCTACCTTAGATATAACTAGGAATGAGTTTAGAATACTTGGATCTTGAAGAAAATCAAAAGATATGGATGTGTTTGTGGGTGAATAGTGTGCCGTGAGCTAGAGAGCTAGGGGAGGGAGATGTGTGTTTTTGTTGGTGACTTTGAAATGAAATGAAACCCTAAGTTGTGTTATATGCTAGTATTTATATGCAAGAGCTAGGGTTTGATGGGTTAGTAGATGCATACAAGTGACCCACACACCAAGAGTGTGTGTGTGATGTGGTTCGGCCAAAAAGGCTCACAAGGGACCAAGATGGTTCAAGTTTTGTAGCCAAAGTTCAAGTAACATGGTCATGGTTCAATGTTTGCTAGTCAAATGTGTAAGAATATGTAAGCATTGTGTAAGTAAACACATGCAAGTGTTGTATGATAAGTATGCTCATGAGGGTGACACTCTCATGTGTCATTTTCCAAGCTTACATGCACACATGGGTGAGGCTTTCAAAATAAGATGCCATTTCTTTAATTTAGAGTCCAAGTATACTTGTTGTTGTAGTTTAGGCGCCACATTTGGCTAGGGAAAATAAAGTGAACGAAATTTTTAGTAGTATGACACTAGAATTACGATAACTTGAGTTTACCCGAAAAGATTTCGAGTTTCCGGGGTTCCGTTTGGTCAAAAACGCGAAAAACGCAATTTAAAGGATGAAACCCTAAAATTAAAATCGGAAGTGATTAAAAATCACGAAACACTCAGGAAAGCTAATATAACACATATAATGCTTAAAATAATTTATAACTGATGCCGGAACGCGTCCGGTGATGTTTCTCAGTTTTTACGCAGTTTAGTTCCTCGGTAAATTGCCAGATTTAAACGTAACGAATAAAATTTAAAGTAGATGGCCGGAGTGGGTCGGAATACTAACCGGGAATTTACGGGGTGTGACATGTTTAACCCAACCAGTTCCAAAGTCGATCAAACAAGCACGTAGCATATCCTCGAGAGTTTGAATAGTCCTCTCGCTTTATCCGTTAGTCTATGGATGATAGGCAGTACTCATATCCAAGCTAGTACTAAAGCCTTCTGAAGTGACCTCCAGAAATTTGATGCGAATCTACCGTCACGATCACAAATGATTGAGATGGGTATTCCATGCCTAGTGACTACCTCCTTTAGGTACATTCTCGCTAATTTCTCCATAGGACCAGTTTCCCTCATTGGTAAGAAAATTGCAGACTTCGTAAGTCGGTCAACAATTATCCAAATGGTGTCATAACCACTAAACTCTATAGTATTACGTAGATGTTGAAAGGGGTGATTTGGTACATTCCTTAATGGCGAGTAAACTTGTTAGTGGATTGTCCTAGGGTGACTAAGGATGCGTCTTGACTTTTCGACATAGCATTGGGTGGTAAGATGATGCCAACTCCATGTGGTAGGGTGGTGTAAAGGTCTACTTAGTCACTATGCTTACTAATTCAATTTCTCGTGACATACATGTTTTATGGATACGTGCACAAAATTTTTGCTTTTCGGGATTATGAGAAAAATTAATTTTGACAAAAGCTTTAAAGTGACTGCTACCAGCATGGCATGGTTCTTCCTGAATTATACATAGGTGATCAGGCCAAGTATATTTGAGGGCTAACGATGCGATGCACATTTTCGTCAAAATTATGTTATAATTTCATAATAATTGTGGGAGTGATTTGTAAAAAAAATATAGAGAGTTAAAGTAGAATTGACGTTTTCATAATACGTTAATTTGATAGATACTTGAAATCATTCAGTACAACGGAAATTTAAGAGAAATACAACGAGAACTCCTAAGGAGATAAAGTCTAAGATAGTTCCAACTTAGGGTTCACTAGGCAAAGCGAGACAACTTTCTCTTTTAAGCTTCGATCTCATCTTCAATGTTGTTAGGTTCTTGATCGGTTTCTCCTCCTCCTAAGTCATACACCATTCCACTTGCTTTAGTACCTTCAGCTTGGTTTCCATGGTTTCGATTCTTTAATTCCGGGCAATCACTCTTGTAGTGCCCTTGATTCCCACATTCATAGCAAGTGATGATCCTTTGATTGCTAGTAGCAGTAGGATTCTAGCAATCCCTTGTCAAATAGCCAATTTTCTTGCAGTTCGCGCACTTTGTAGTGCATGGGCCGTTGTGGTGAAACTTATACTTGTTGCACAATGGAAGAGTTCCAGCATACCCCTTTCTTTCACCAGTCCCAGCGACGTAAGCTTGAGCCACATTCTGCCTCTTAGGAAGTTGTTGTTGAGCTTGGTTGTTGTTATCAGATTTCCACTTGTTTTCAGCTTGGCGTTCTACCAAAGTACGGATTTTCTTATCCATCAGCTCAGTTACAAACTTAATTGCATCCTGCATTGTCTTCGGCCTAGACGCCATTACACTCCCATGTATCATGTCGGGAAGACCACCGACATACCTTTCAATCTTATCAGACTCTTCGGGAAACATCCTCCTGCGCATCAAAGCCAACTCCTGAAAGCATTGGGTATAACTTGCCAAGTCAGTACCCTTCACCTTCAACTCCCAGATCTCCATCTCCATCTACTTAGTCATTATGCTTACTAATTCAATTTCTCGTGACATACATGTTTTATGGATATGTACATAAAAATTTTGCTTTTCGGGATTATGAGAAAAAATAATTTTGACAAAAGCTTTAAGGTGACTACTACCAGCATGACATGGTTCTTCCTGAATTATACCTAGGTGATCAGGCCAAGTATATTTGAGGGCTAACGATGCGATGCACATTTTCGTCAAAATTATGTTATAATTTCATAATAATTGTGGGAGTGATTTGTAAAAAAAATATAGAGTTAAAGTAGAATTGACGTTTTCATAATACATGGTTCGCAAAATAGTATATATATATAAAACAACTCAAATGCAAGTCTCAACCAAATGCCCTTAACCAAGGGAAAAGGTCAAAAGTTACACAAAGAGATAAAATATATAAGAATCAATTATAAAAAGATTCCGGAAGAGATATTCCCGGGTCGTATGTCCCAACGAGGCTGCAATTGAAATTTATCCTGGTTTGATGAGAAATTGAATGATGGAAACACTGATATAATTAAAACTAAAGTTAATTAAATAAAACCTAATTTAATCTACGGGAAACAAGTATAGGAAATGGGGATCTTAAAAACTACGGGAAAATAAATTAGTTATAGGGAAATCCTAAAATTAAATCTAAATTAAATACGGGGAACAGAATAAGGTATCGGGAACCCTAAATACTAAAAATTTTAGAAAATAAATGCTAAATTAAATTAAAAATCAAAATTAAATCCTAATTAACTTAATTAATTTTGAAATACAGAAAACTATAATAAAAACGAGTCGTTGAATGTAAAAAC
Organism: Tanacetum coccineum; assembly: GCA_026074375.1. Taxonomy (NCBI): domain Eukaryota; kingdom Viridiplantae; phylum Streptophyta; class Magnoliopsida; order Asterales; family Asteraceae; genus Tanacetum; species Tanacetum coccineum. The sequence continues at coordinate 47,964 of BQNB010008712.1, forward strand.
GAAAAGAAACGTAAAACTTACCCGTAAAAACGGTCTAAAACTGAAATTTAAGCAAAAATTAAGCCACGACAAATTTTTCGTATTTTTCCTAGATACTAAAAGACAAAGAAAATTTTACAAAAAGAAAAATATTTTTTTATAATTTTTTGGATTTTTTTATAAATTTATAAAAGAAATAAAACTAATTAAACTTAAGAAAATAGAAAAAGACAAAAAATAAAAGTTATAAAAATTCTGAAAAAATAAAATTAAATAAAGAAAAAGTTAACAATTCTAAAAATATAAAAATGCCCAAATTTTACTGTTTATAATTAAAGTAATTAAACTAATTAATATTTAACCTAAATTAATTATTTAAATTAAATAAAACTAACTGTGGTTATAACTAAAGGGACTAACAGTGAAAGGACTCAAGGACTAACAGGGTAACAGGCTAACTAACCACAGGGACTAACAATGTTAACTAGAAAAGACAAAATTACACAAATGGTCCCTGAAGTGGACCCCGACTACAAAGTGGGTCCAAGTTGCTTATTAGCAAAAAGCCAAAGAAGCAAACTTGTTCAGGGGCTTAAGGGGAGCATTTTTCATAAAAGGCACATAAGCTGAATCTTAAAGAATAAGCCATAAATGTGAGCTTTTGGGGCTGCAAAAGCTAAATAAGCTTTTTAGCTTATTTTTCTTTCTTTTTGGGGTTTAAGGCACAATAAGCTATAAAACTAAGGGAAATAGGCTGCTAGGGAAAATGGAATCCTAAATAAGCTATGTTTTCTAGAATAAGCCCTAAAATAAGCTGGGCAGTACTTAGGCTATATTAACAGTTTTTAAAAGAAAACAGAAAAAAGGGAACTTTAAGCTTAAATTAAACTAACCTAGAAAGTTAGATAAGCTATAAGATTTTAGGGATTTATAGGGCAACTAATAAGCTATAAATAAAAGCTAAAAGATCCTAAGGCTTAATACAAAATAAGCTATAAAAAGGGGGCTGAAAATGAGTCTAGCCCAGGGAGGCAACACAGTGAGCTTAAGGGCTTTTTGAGCTTATGCAACAAGCTCTTATGAGCTTTTTAGTCAAAACAAAGCACAAACAGATAACAATGGTGGGTCAATGAGCTTATTTTCAAAATTTAGCTAATAAGGTTAAGAAAAGCTGCTGATAAATGGGATAACTTAGAGGTTTTCAAAGACATTGCAAAGCCACAATTTTGACTTTACACTTGGTCAAACAAAGGACAGAACAAGGCTTCTTTTAGGCTTCTTGTAACTCAAACTACACAAGAGATGAGGAGCTTAATCTGTATCAACAGCTTAAGCTTCTTATGACATTTTTGGCTCATTCAAATTTTGAAAGAATATAGAAACAACTTAAAAAACTTATTTTCCAAATTAAAATTTGTGATTATAGAGCTAAAAAAGTCTACACACTCAGCCAAAGTTGGCTGAGTGGTTACAACCCATAACCAACCCATATTGACCCATTTTAACACTAAACCAAACACCCCTTTAATTCTATAAAATTCGTTTTTTAACTGATTTTAGTGAAGAGGGTAAGAAAAGGGTGTATAAGGGTAACATAATCTCTTTAACACACTTTTAAACAATATAAAACAGATTAACAAAACACTTAAATCATACTTAGAAATTTTTTGACAAATGGCAACTTTTCTCAAAAACTCTAACATTTATAAAACTGAAAGTGGTTTACAATAAAGCTTTAAAAATGACTGAGTTACACTTCAAAGATATAACAAAACATGGAATTATAAATATGTAATCTAAAAAAAAAACATAAAAAAATGTGTGTTGCATCGGCTTTTTCTTATGTATCTTTATTATAGAGGCTCTCAGCCTTCTCATTGTGTTGGTATGTGCTAGCTGTGAGGAAGAAGCTCTGATGCATCCTAATCCCTTGCTTTGCCTTGAACTAAATCTCACCATTGAAAGGGTTTTCGGGTTGAGGTGATTTTTTGCAAGTGGGAAGGGCATAGGGGGCAGGGTAAGGTATGGTGAGCTGGTGGGAAGTACTTGGGAGTGGTATTGGCCATAAAACGTGGGGAAAGCAGTTGGTTTTAGGCCGTTATGGGGGTGGGTTTGCATTGGTTTAAACGCGAACAATGGAGAAGAGGCAATTTCAGTCCCTCACCTTTCACTCACTTTTCATTTCTTTTTAAGCTGATTTTTAGTTATAACATAGTTTGGAAAGTGACCATTTCGGTCCCTCCGTTTTATAAAAAGAAAACAAGGAAGGTTTAGGGTAATGGCAAATCAGGTCCCTGTGGTTTATAACTAAAAAGAAAACTGCCATTTGGCAGTTTTAGTCCTTGTGTTTTATTAAACCATTTTCCTTATAAAATAACTTTTAAAACTTGGCATTTTTGGCCCCTTTTCTTTATTTTTTTCATTTTTAATTATAAAACAAGTTTTTTAAAATTTACATTTTTGGTCCTTGAGTTTTATAAAAAAAATGTTTTGGGCTATTGGGCTTGTATTGGGCCCAATTGAGTGTGTCTGGGCCCAATAAGGTTTAGGCTTGGTTATTGGGTTTTTTTAAGGCCCAATAAGGTTATGAAGTGGGTTTTGTGTGTACAATGGCTGAGATTGGCTGTTCAAGGGCTAGGATTGGGTCTTCAAAGTCTTCACAGTCTTTGTCAATTGCACACAAATGGGCTGTTGAAATTGATTGAGGGCCCATTTGGTCTTCACAGTCTTCATAAATATACTATTGGGCTCTCCCGGCCCATCAGATGGGTAAAGATTGCAATTCATAGTCTTCTTCATCCCGCTCGGTTTGACTGCTGATTTCTTCAGTATTGACTCTGACTTGGCCTTTTTGGACTTTTTGCCTTGATTTTGCAACAGTCTTTTCCATCCATGCTCAGTTTTGTCTTTTGCTTGGTTTTCTGTCTTTATTGTTGATATACCAGCTTCCAGCACAATACAAAAGCAAAACAAACATATATTGGCAATTTTGTATGTTTTTGGTCATTTAAGCTCGTTTTTAGAGGTAAATAGATATGTGAAATTAAGCACTTTTCAAATCCCCCAAACTAAGGTATTGTGTGTCCTCCCACAATTTTATAAGAAAACACGTAAGTCCCCGTTTTCCCACCACTTCTTTAATATACACTAACTACAACTAATATTTTTGGATGTTTCTCATTTTTTAACAAGTTTGGCTTTCTTATTTGATTAACATACTGGATCATAGAAATCAGAAGCGCCGTAAGAGGATCCTACGGATGTCCTGACGGATAATATTCCATCCGTCCTCGATTTTTCACAAGCTCCAAGCAAGCAATAAACAAGATCATTGATCGATATAAGTTTATATGTTAACCCTCAACTATGAAACACTTGTGATTTTCAACTCCCAAATCATGGATATACGATTGAATGTGTGTGTACTCATATTAATTTAACCATAGGTCAACTCATTTTCATAGACCATAATTCAAAACGAATTCACGACTCAAGCAACAACTTATTAAAACTGTCGTAACATGATTTCGAGATAAACTTTAGAACTTTTTGCACCATAATTCAAACACATAATTCAAATTTCTTTAAAGCTTAGATGCGTTGCTTGTTTTGAACCCCTACCTCGAGCTCAAACGGAGCAGGATATCACAACCAACACCGGTGTCTCTAAGTTTGACACCCACCCCGTTGCAACGTAAGAGGACAACACATCAAACACCTTATTCCAAGATATGGCCTAAGGATTGGTGGTCATATTATTGAACCCTCAACCTAGACCGTTCTTCCAAGTGAGATATCACGACACACCAATCCTTAGAAGCAAAATACGTCTTATTGAACCCCCACCTCGTTGGCTAGCGGAGTGAAATCACGACACGTCTTTTACTTGCTCCACATATCAAACTGCATGCATCATGTGGCAAAATATCCATCATCAAGCATTTTTGCATTCACATTTCATTCAAGCTTCTTGGCATTTATCTTTAAAATCACTACAAAATTCGCGTTTTGAAAACTCAATTACAAATTTGAACTTTTTTCAGAAAACATCGATTTGACTATAGTTAGAAATAAATTGAGTACGTATGATTGAGAGGATTATAAAATTTACGAGAGGATAGAAACCATAAGTTAATTGTAATAAGTTATTAGACGATCTGCTTAGCAATTAACTTATGAATTAACTGTCATCATTCTCCTGTTCTGTCACATTATTAAAATTCAAAGCAATAGAATTCGTGAAACTTGGCCTAAAGAACTATCTAGGGCCTCAACACGCCCCGATCAATCAAAATTATCTTATTCTACCCAAAAGAAAAGCAAAACAGCGACAAAACACTTAATAAAATTTTTGAAAAAAATTTCTATTATTTCATTTTTTTTGGTATTTTGTGGTAAAAACGGGTTTTACGTGGGTAAACAATGCTGCAGGCAACAATCAAAACGAAGATACCCCCCAAACTAGAACTAAACATCGTCCTCGATGGTTTTGAAGGTATTACATTAATCCTAAGGGCCCGTTTTATGAGGTATGCCAAAAGATAAAACGTTAGTCGATAAGATTAGGATATCGGATTCCCAAATGAAGCTGAGGATGTGAAACTCTTGATGAATGACAAAACTGAGAGTCTTCACAATCCGGGCAATCCTGGACAATAACAACAACATGGAAACACGGGTAATGGAAAAGACAAGCTATCTTACACAACAACAACACTTATTTATATCACAACTACGGATAAGCATGGGGTGCCTCCCACGAAGCGCTTGTTTAGGGTCGCGATGCTTGACCCATCACAAGGATTTATTGATCCTTGGGGAAAGTTTGGAGATCTGGAACTACCAAGTGTGGTATGTTCCCTCCAAAGTAATGCTTGACGCGATGACCATTCACTTTGAAATTTGGCCCGTTGGCTTGAGAAAGCTCAACAGTGCCGTACGGAAATACTCTAGTGATGGTGAAAGGGCCATTCCAACGGGATTTTAGTTTGCCCGAGAAAATCTTTAATCTGGAATTAAAGAGGAGGACTCGATCACCGATGTTGAAAACACGGTTTTTGATCTTGGAGTCATGGAGCCTCTTTGTTTTGGCCTTATAGATCAAAGAGTTCTCATAGGCATGATCACGAAGTTCATTAAGTTCATTGAGTTGAACTTTTTGGTGATCACCCGCTGTCCCAAGGTCAAAGTTTGCATGCTTCAAGGCCCACTAGGCTTTGTACTCGAGCTCGATCGGTAGATGACATGCCTTTCCGTACATGAGCTTGTATGGAGTACACCCGATGGGTGTTTTGTAAGCTGTACGGAAGGCCCAAAGTGCATCATCTAGTTTATCCGACCAAGATGCACGGTTCTCGCCCACGGTCCTTTTAAGAATTCATTTCAAGCCATGATTGGATACCTCAACTTGCCCACTTATTTGTAGGTGATACGCGGTGGAGAGACGGTGAGTAACTCCATATTTAAGCATGACCTTTGCAAATTAGTCATTGCAAAAATGGGTTCCGCGATCACTTATGATAGCACGAGGGGCATCGAATCGGGCGAAGAGAGATTTAAGAAATTTGCAAACAACTCGGGCGTCGTTGGTGGGGAGCGCTTTCGCTTCAACCCATTTTGACAAATAGTCGACCGCCACGAGTATATATTTGTTCCCTCGTGAAGACGGGAACGGCCCCATGAAATCGATGCCCCACACGTCAAAGATTTCGCAAACTTGGATGGAATTTTGAGGCATTTCATCCCTTTGTGAAAATTTTCCCTAACGTTGGAACGAGTCTTAATTTTTAACCAACGCGTGTACATCTTTGTAAATAGTGGGCCAAAAGAAACCTGCATCAAAGACCTTTTTGGCAGTGAGATTTGCACCATGATGTCCCCCCGTGGGTCTATTGTGGCAAGCTTCGAGGATGTCGAGAGCTTCTTTTCCGTGCACACACTGCCGGATCACTTGATCCACACATATTTTGAATAGGAAGAGGTCATCCCAAAAGTAATGTTTAACATCTTTGAAAAACTTGTTTTTCTGCTGGGATGGCATTCCTCTAATAATGAAATTCCCCGCGTGGTAATTTGCATAATCGGCAAACTACAAGGTACTTGAGTCACCACGAAAAGTCACCATATTAAGTGTCTCAAGAGGAAACTTTTCATTTATCTCCTTTGGGTCGAGCACACTTTCATAAGGATTTTCTAATCGGGAAAGATGATCGGCCGCGAGGTTCTCGGCTCCTTTTGTGTCAATTACGTTGAAATCAAACTCTTGAAGGAGGAGAACCCACCGGAGCAATCTCGCCTTGGAATCTTTTTTAGCAAAGAGGTCTTTTTTTAGGGCGGAGTAATCCGTATACACAAGCTTTTGTCAAGATGAGGTAAAGACTGGGGGGGGGGGATTTTTTCTAAGCCCATTAACCACGACCAACAATTCTTCTACGTATGGTGTAATGCGAATTCATTTTTTTTTTGCCCTCATTAATTGTTTTACTAGCATAGTGTCTAGGCCTAAAGTGTTTTTCATGATGTTTCCCCAAGACTGCACCTATGGCAACGTCGCTTGCATCGAACATAAGCTCAAAAGGCAAGTCTTATTCTTCTGGGGCAATCAAGATTGGAGCTTCAGTAAGTTTTTTCTTTAACGTTTGAAAAGCTTGAATACAATCATCGGAGAAGATGAACGGAGTATTTTTCTCAAGAAGATGAGTCATCGGTCGGGAAATTTTGGAAAAATCCTTAATGAACCGTCGGTAGAAACCGGCATGACCGAGAAAACTCCGAACACCCTTGACGGTGGTGGGATGAGGTAACTTAGCAATCACATCGACTTTGGCTTTATCAACCTCAATCCCGTTCTTTGAAATCTTGTGGCCGAGGACGATGCCCTCCTTGACCATGAAATGACTTTTCTCCTAATTTAGACAAAGATTGGTGTCTTCGCACCTTTTGAGCATCTTGTCCAAGCGAGAGAGGCAATTTTTGAATGAATTCCCAAAGACCGAAAAGTCATCCATGAAGACTTCCATCGTTTTTTCGATCATATCATGAAAGATAGCCATCATACACCTTTGGAACGTGCCCGGTGCATTGCATAAGCCGAAAGGCATGCGACGATAGGCGAACGTTCCATAAGGACACGTGAATGTGGTCTTTTCTTGATCTTTAGGATCGATGGGAATTTGAAAGTAACCTGAGAAACCATCGAGGAAACAATAGTACTCGTTTCCCGCTAATCTCTCGAGCATTTGATCCATAAAGGGAAGTGGAAAATGGTCTTTACGGGTGGCTTCATTTAACTTACGGTAGTCATGGATACAGCCACACTATAACAATCGAGTCGGGATCAACTCATTTTCATTATTTTCAACAACGGTAAAGCCACCCTTTTTTGGTACGTAATGTACGGGGCTGGATTTTTTAGTGAACTTAACTTAAATACTTAACAGATTGCATTGTCTTATGAAAACAGATTAAACTGGGTATTATAAGAGCTTATTAGAGCATTTCAAAAGCATAACATTCACTTAATATGAACAAAGCAGATTTTAACCTAAAACTTGAAATTTCATTAATTCCTAAAAACTTTTACAAGACTTAAAAGGTAAGTACAATAAGCTGAGTTTTAACTACAATAAGCTGAAAAGACAATAAAATAAGCTATTCTAAAAGTTACTTAAGACTGCATAAATTACTGTGTGAAAATACAATCTCTTTTATAGCCGTTTGAGAAGATTCTAGGTCTTTAGCTTGTGTGTTTCTTCTGTGAGGAGCTTCAAAACCATCATCCAAGCCATTGATTTATCTTGCTCTCCAAGTAGTATAATCTGAACCCTTGATTTATTTTGTCCAATGAGCTTCCATGGGATTGCCAAGGTGGAGTTGTCTGTTTGTGAGGTGGGGTTGAGAGGTGAGAGTGATGGGTTTGTTTTGGGGTGCAGGGGTCGAGGTTGATAGGGACAGGGATGATGAATAGGAGTGGGGATTGGCGGGAATTGGATTTTGGTACTGTTGTGTTTAATTTGGTAATGGGGTGAGTGGTGTTAAGTCATAAGGACTAACCATGTTATAGTTAGGGACTTGGGGTGAAAATGAAAAGGACTTAAGGTGTAAAGGAATTGGGGTAAAGGGTTAAAGGGTTAACAGAGTGTATGGTTAAGTGGTTGTGGGCTTATATTGGTTTTGGGCCGGTTTATATAAAGTTTTGGACTAGGGCTATTTAAACATTAAGGCTTAAAGATATGAGCTTTATGGGCTGACCCGACCCATTAAATGGGTGTGGGTTGGTCCATTTAAGATGCACACGTCCTCGGCTTTGATCTTTGATTTTGACTTTGATTTTGATGTTGACTTTGACTTTTTATACTCTATCCATTCTCGAGCTTGGTTTTGTCGGTTTTGGCTTCATTTTTGTCCTTTAGTGAATATCTGATACTTGCACAGTATATAAAGCAAAACAAGCATATATTTGGCATTTTATGTCAGTTTTTGGTCATTATTGGTTATTTTTATAGGTAAAAGGTATGTGTAATTAAGCACATACCAAAATCCCCAATACTAAATTATTGTCGTGTCCTCACGCAATGCCATAAGTAAACACTTTAGAAAACCAAGAATCTCAATCCCCCTTGACTAATTACCTCGAAAAGTAGCTAAGTGTTCATCAAGGGGAATTAAAGAATCAATGGCTTTAAAAAGCCCCGTTTTGACCATTTTTAAATATTTTTACTTATTACCACACATATTTTTGTATTTTTCCCTTTTTCTCATTTTTTATACTTTTCTTTTTAAGCAACTAGAATGTCCGGACTTTCGTTATTTTCATAACTTTTAGGGTAATAGAACAAGACGCACTTTAATCCTAAAATGCCCAAAAAGGATAAATTCATCGTCCCTGATTTTTTGCTTGTCCCAAACCAAGTTCAAAAACGAAATCACCGTTAAATATAAGTTAAGATGCTAACACTACTCATACTTGTAACTTGTGAAACTTTTCTCTCCCGACAATTATTATATATTAAGTGAATGTGCCATTTCGAATTTCAACCATGGATCAACTTTTTGCAAAATTTCTATGCATCACGTTCCACCCAAAAGTAATGAGTTTGAAGGCGAGATCATCCCATGTAGCGACTTTTGTCTCGGCACATCCCAACCTTACGGCTAAGTGACCAGGCTTTTGACACCCCACAGAGACTAGTATCGGGACTCACGGACCTTCGGTTTCAAAACCCTTGGATTTACCGTTTATACATAATTTATTCAGAAAAATCATAACTTAAAACGACATAGTCTTAGTTCAAAAGCATATTTAAATTTAAGAAAAAGAGATTTTCCCTATATTTATTACTCGGAAAATCGGATTAATACGGAAAAGATACGCTAATTACGAGTTATACGTTAATTAAACGGGTTTATAAAATAACTTTTATAAAAATTATATAAAACAGAAAGTTTGGTATTTTTAACAAATTATACATATGTTAGGATTCCAAAACAATAAGAAATGGAATTTTTGATTATAAAAACGAAAAGAGCAAGTTTGAATTTCGCACCTGTGTGTCAATGTGTGTATATTACTAGATTAAATGTATAAAAATATCTTTTTTAAATAAACTTTTTTTATAAAAAGTTATGGTTCATGTCAGAAACATTATTTTTTGTAAACTTCATAAATAAATGAAATTTCAATTACGGAGATCCGTGCTCTCGAAAGAATTACTTAGAAAACAGAGCTAAAACTGAATACTAATAAAATACGGGACGTATTAGGATATTCTAGTTATAAAAAGTAATTTTATAAACTATGAACAGTAAAAATTACTGTTCATCAGCAGACCCCACTTTATAAAAATGTGATAATTTTGATAACAAAGACGTGGTCGAAGGAATCGCTAAAATCGGGATTAAAATGAATAAGTTATTGCATTTACAAGTTTTACGACAATTAAATTTATAAAGCGTCATGAATAGTAAAATTACTATTCATCAAAGGTTATAAAATATAAAAATGTAATAATTTTATATATCATCCTAATACGAAGATGTGGACGTAAGAAACGCGAGAAACGGGTTTAAAACGGGAAAGTTATGCTAGTTTTACTAAAACGATAATTATAAACGTTTTCACTTTATAACAACGATTTCTAAATTACAAATAGATGGTGATGAAGCTATATAGAATTATATGTGGTTATCAAAGTACTATATTACTAGGGAGTTTCATAATGAGGCCTCTTCGGGGTGGCGTATCGACGAGTTGTTGGATTTACGATTTAAAGTGTCCTAGCTCCTCATACGTCACTACATGACCTCTTAAATTATGATAGCCCGAACGATAGTATGATGTAACTAACATAGACTTGTATATGATGTTAGTTAATCAAAGCGATTAGTGCTTATACGACCTATGTTAATTTAGGTTGCATTCGATCATTTACGTGACGCGCTATCTGTGATATTTGGATTATCAGTAACTCAAGGTGAGTTCATAGCCCCACATTTTTACGATTTCAATGATTTATAACTTTGGGGTGGAAACATGCTTTGTTTTATAAATTGGACGCAAGTGTATATTTTATATTGATTACGTGTTTGCCTAAGTAGCGATAACCCAAGTTGAGCCCATTATCATGAACTGTCAATTGCATAGATGTAGTTGTGAATTACATTATGTGAGCGCGAATGTTATGAATAGATCTATTTGGGATTGACCTCCCCGTTCGGGTGATTAGCTATCACCGGGAACGAACGTTATAGCATGTCGGATTTGGGATGTTTAGGGTTGAACATCTGATCGGGCAGAATAGCAATATTTATTATTGCGAATATAATTGTCGAGCTTCAGTGTCATGAGCTTAGGAAAACGTAATCGGATTTTGTGATGTCTGCATTTGTTGCTTTATCACGGGGAAAGTCTTGCGGTCCTGCATATTATAATTTACTAACCTATGAATTCACCAACATTTTTGTTGACGTTTTAAAGCAATGTTTTCAGGTGGTCAATAGGCACGAGGTGCCAGGGATACATTGGTGACACTTTTGGTTATCACGCTAAAGATTTGGATGTAATATGTTTTGGGAAATGTATTGTCAATCTTTGTAATATCAAACACTGAACAAGTAAAGCTGCATGCTTTGTGTAACAAGTCTTTTATCAAATCCAATGTATCATTTTAAACGACTTTTTGTCGTTCTTATATATCTTGTGCTATTGATCTGAGAAGTAACACGCCCCGGATATCCTTATTCCGCTGCGACCCACTTATTCCACTGCGACCCAATTTGGCGGTGTTACAGATTAGATTCATGATTCCAAGTTTATATAAAAATCTTTCAATTGAAATTACGGAATCATAATCTAAGGGGGAGTAACTGGAAAATTTTCATTCATATACATCATTTCGGGAATAATAAATAAACTAAATTTGAAAAATACTATATTTTCAAGGGGAGTTTTTATTTTATATCAACCATCTTCATTAACGGACTAAGTGTTTAGCATGGTTTCATTCCAAGGGGGAGTCTTTGTAAACATTGGTCAGTTTTTGAAAACTCATCATTACTCAAGGGGGAGTTTTTGAAAAATAGAAAACAAAATTTGGGACGTAAATTTTGAAAAAGAAACTACATGGGTTGAAAGTGACATTTTTCAAAAGTGATATTCGGTTACTATAATAGGGAACAAACATTTTCTTTTTCAATTTTTATTCATCGAGACCATTACCGAGTTTGAGAAGGAAAATCAAGAACGGTTTTCGAAGCTCATTACAGAGATCATTACTTCTTTTTTATCTCAAACGTAAGTTGTTAAGCGTTTTGAATCAGATCTAACATGTTTTGACTTATCGAGTTTAAACTCGGTAACATTCATATATTACCGAGTTTGTGAATTTACTGAATTTGTGTTAAAAGTTATGATCAAAGACGATAACAATGGATGATTGTGTGAAGTTAACTAAACCATAACTGAGAAAACGTTCAGACATATTAATTCGATGTAAAAATTGAAACTCAGAAAAGATTGAGGTATATCGAGTTTGATTTGATGGGATTATTTTTGGTATTAAAAGACTTGAGTTTTGGTGTTTCAAACAGACAAAGGGTGTTCATTTTTATCTCTTTTGTCTAAATTCAGTAAAAGTCAAACGTCTAAACTCAGTAAAAGTCAAAATGTCAAACTTAGTAAAAATCAAAATGTCAAATTCAGTAAAGTCAAAAAGTCAAAATCAGGAACAATGAGTTTTGTAGATAAGTAATGCTTTTGATGATTCATGCTCGACTGTCTGTGGAACAAAACGATCAATTTCTTATGTGTTTTTGAAACAACCGATAATTGTTCATCAAGAAACAAGTTTTTTTAATGAATTCTAAGATATGGGCCACATATGTCTATTCATAATTGTTTAAGTGGTCTAAGTCATGTCCGGTTTTGACCGTTTTCTGCAATGAACAGAATGAGAAGTGAGTGACTTAGTGACCATTCAGTTATTAAATTAGATGTGTTTATCTTCATTGATTAGGATTCATGTCAAAAAGTAAAAGTGGAAAAGTTTTTATAACATGAATCAGAAAATCCAAGTCTTAATTGTTTAAGTGGTCTAAGTCATGTCCGGTTTTGGCCGTTTTCTGCAATGAACAGAATGAGGAGTGAGTGACTTAGTGACCATTAAATTGTGGATTTCACTATGGTAGATACGCATATTAAGGAGCATGTTAAAAACCAAGTTCCTGAGCAGGTTCGAGATCAAGTTCCAGTGTATGTTGCGGAAGGGCTGATTCTGGAAAGACAAAAGACTAAAGAGGAGATGGAACGAACGATTGCTAAAGCAATTTTACAAGAGCGTAGGAATATACAGGCTAAAATTTCCTTACAAATTCAGAAAGCAATTGACAATCACATTCCTTCTCAAGTTGATGCGTCAGTAAGAAGTTATATGTCTGGTCACATCCTTCATGTTCATCCAGTTCAATCACAAACAACATATATTCCCGAACAACAATATCAATTGTATCTCTCTATGAAAGCCGATCCTCAGCTACAGCAGCAAGACATAGCAATATGGTTGGCACTCCAAATGAAGTTTTCACGATTCTTGTCCTTTTCAACTCTTGAAGGGTAAGGCAAATTTGTCTTAGTCCTTAAAGGTTCATTAACAACTCTAGGCTCAACAATGGGTTCTTTTTCCTTGTTTTGGACCTTTTCCTTGTTTTGAATTACCGGAGGTTGGACTCTTGTGGTACTTTGTGAACTTGTGGGTTGCACTTGGTCCTTTGTCATCTCAGTTTCCTTACCATCCTTATTGTCCGGATTGACATAAGGAGGAGGCATAGGAGGTAATGGTCCATCATAGGCCAAACCACTCCTAGTAGTGATAGCCTTGACTTCATTTCTAGGAGCCTCAAATCTAGCATAAGTCACCGGAACTTGTGTACTCGGGGCTTGATAAACTTGAGCTTGTTGTGTTAAGCCCGAATTAGCTCCATGGTTAACTTGGTTCCCATTATTCCCAGTCCTATTATAACCTTGATTTGCATTCACATTCCTATTGTTATTCTGTTGATTAAAGCCTGGTGGTCTTATTTGGTTCGCTAAGTTGGGAGGACGGTATCCGGAATTTCCATTTTGAACAAAGTTACCGACCGAAGCGGTTTGTTGAAATTGTTGGAAATTATCATGATAAACCGGGTACTCATAACCTCCTTCCGCATGATTTTCGTCCTATAAACCAACCATAACTATTCCATATGTTAAACATGATAAAAATCGAATTGGCATAAGCTTAAACGCACTAATATCTATCAAATCCCTATGGTTAATTAGATTAAAACGCAAATTCAAAATTTATAACCCTTAACCCTACTCTAAACGATTTCGAGAGAAATATTACAAATAAACCTAATTAGTTTTAAAGACAAGTCAAGGAGAGCATAAACAACGAATTTTGTGTTTTACCTTTTGATTAAAAACGACTTTTTGATATGGTTTATGATTTATGCGAAAATGATACAAGAGAGGGTGTGTTTTTTGTTTTTGGGATTTTAAGAGTAAGACTAAAATCGCAGGTTTGAAGTCTTTTATAAAAAAACTTTCGAAAAATGGCAGTTGTAGTCCCTGTGGCTTTAACCTCTTTTCAAACTCTTGTATAAGTTATCTTAAAGCTTTTTATTAGTTAATAGCAAATTTGGTCCTTGTAGTTCTTAAGCGTTAAAACACTTATTCCCAATTTATTACTAAGCCCTTAAGTTATTAACTTATAACGCCTTAAGCCTTTGGAGTTAAAATAAATTAACTCTCCCTCAAAATATGGCCCGTTAAGTTAAAAAAACTTTTTCATTTATATCCGTGACTTAGTGAAAGACATTTATAAAAACTCTTTCTCCCCCTCGAACAAAGACCCGTATTCTATTCAAATATATATTGTTTTTGTTCGAGAGTTTGAATAATTGATTCTGATTTTAATTCAAACTTTTTGAAAAATGATTGACCCGAAGATGATTTGTAAATTCAATTTAAAAAAAAATGATCGGGTCAAAGAAGATTTATCTTCTTTTTAAAGTATATGTTAGGTTCATAAAAAGTGTCGATTATGTGGTTTAGTTATATTTAGTTAATAGTCTTTATTTTGTTTAGAATAAAGTAGCTTGTAATAAGGTATATTATGCTAAAAGAAAGAAATAGCATAATTACCAAAGATTAGGGACTAGAAGTGAAAAATAAAGGAAGGGAAGGCTCCTTCCTTCTCCTATAAATACCCCTCTAATCATCATTAGAGGGTGATGCTTTGTAATAAACATTTTCCCTTTTCCCTCCATTTATAACATTTGAAATTTGAATACTTTCCCTCCTCTACTATTCTCTCTAAGCTTTCATGGTTGATAATGTATGATTCAAGATAAACAAGACCTAACAAGTGGTATCATACGCCATTAGAGAATACGAGCGAGTCGATTTGTGAGTTTTTTCCACGTCCGAGAACGATAAGATGAAATTCGGTGGATTCGGTTAAAGCATTTAAGCTCTCGATTATTGTTTTGGAAGCGGTTTTGAATAATTGAGCTGTTTCGTTATGGATTTGGTGATGGATTACCGTGTTTCAGCATTCTTAGAAGTGTATTAGTATTCTCGAATCATTTCTCTACATTCTCGGAAGTGGTTTTATATTTTCGGATCATTTTTCTTATAGTTTTGATCGAAAAAATATTGTAATAGATATATACGTATTTTTGGTTCTATCAAAAATCGTATATTAGGAGATAATTGATAAACTCGGTTGAAGATCGAGTTTCATAACTTTTCACACATTTTCGGTTTTATCAAAAAGTGTGAATAAGGACTTAGTGAATTTACTCTCGGGAATACACTTACAAAGTTTGTTGAACTTTATACTAGGAATATTGTTTCTTGAAATATCATCACTCTCCCCATCCCATCACCGTTTGTTATAGTTATTGTTGTTATGGTTGCTGTTGTTTAGTCCTGAAGCGGCCCACTAGTGCGAAGACTTAGGTCGCGATACATCCCAGCTTGTATAACTTTATCCAATAGGTAATGCAACCCTCCTTAAACCAGATAAACACCTATTGACGAAACATCTAGTCGAACTATTCAGTTTGGCCACAATACGAAGACTTAGGTCGCGATACATCCTAGTACTGCAAAGTAAGTTGAATACTTACATCCATAGCCTCGTCTATTATAAATCATCGAACATTACAGATACCAGAAAACGAGACTCCGTCCTCCAACATTTAAACTTTATACAAACATACTCACGCGACTACACTTTCTTCAGGAAACACTTCAACTGTTCAATGCTACAACTGCAGTGGAAAAGGACATTATGCTAGGAATTGTCCAAAGCCAACTTTTGTGATGCGACGCTGAACAGAGTCTTAGAAGGATTAAAGAGTTACAATAATGATGTGAAGTATGGCTATGTACAAAGAGAACTCACCAATGATGAAGTTGAGTATCTGAAATTGTTTGAAGAAGAGATTGAAGTAAGATTGAAGTATCGTAATCAAATGAGAAGATGGGAGATGTATGTGAATGGAAGACCACTTGGACCTAGAAGAGAACGCCCATAATAATCGACCCTTAAGGGGAGATTGTTAGGTTCATAAAAAGTGTCGATTATGTGGTTTAGTTATATTTAGTTAACAGTCTTTATTTTGTTTAGAATAAAGTAGCTTGTAATAAGGTATATTATGCTAAAAGAAAGAAATATCATAATTACCAAAGATTAGGGACTAGAAATGAAAAATAAAGAAAGGGAAGGCTCCTTCCTTCTCCTATAAATACCCCTCTAATCATCATTAAAGGGTGATGCGTTTGTAATAAACATTTTCCCTTTTCCCTCCATTAATAACATTTGAAATTTGAATACTTTCTCTCTTCTCCTATTCTCTCTAAGCTTCCATGGTTAATAATGTATGATTCAAGATAAACAAGACCTAAGAGTATAAATGTACTGAAACGTACATTTATCTTATCTTGAGAAGCACGGGTTGTGCACTGAGTTGTACACAAGCCTTTTTTCTGGAGCTTCAAAACTTTTGAATATTTTGATCTAATAGCCCAAGACCAAAAAGATTTCTCTTTTTGTTGTGAAGGATAAACGCACTAAAGCGTATATTTTCCTTTTATTTGAAGCACGAGTTGTAATCTGACATGTGATTACAAAGCATAGAAAAATAGAAAAGACATGTGATCTTATCAGACTTAACTTGGTGTGTTCTTCCAAAGTTAAAAAAATATGGAGAAAAGATTCACTTTGTTCTGCTTGTGAAAGAGGAAAAAGCAAGAAAGCTTCTCATCCACTCAAATTAGTTCCAAGTGATCACTCTAAATTGGAATTACTTCATATGGATTTATGCGGTCAATGCAGGTAGCTCGTCGATCAATGATAGAAGTATATTCTTGTGATCTGGATGATTATTCTCGTTATAATGGGTTTACTTTTCTTATTCGAAAGATGAAACTCAAGTTGATTATAAGATATTCATTACTCAAGCTCAACTGAAATTATAAGCCAAAGTTTGCAAGATTGTTAAGACAATGGTACTGAATTCAAAAATGCAAACTCTTAAAGCTCATATAATAAAAGTTAGGCATTATGCAACAAATTTTTTACTCCCTGAATGCTCTGCAAAAATGGAGTAGTGAATGGAAGTAATCGATCTCTTGTTGGAAGCTGCTCGTACGGTGCTTTATTTTTCTCGATTACTGAAATTTCTTTGGGCTGAAGCAGTGGCTACCGCTTGTTTTTTTTTTTCTACTCAAAATCGGTCAACCATTCATACACGGACACTAACAAAACTCCTTTTGAGTTATGTGCAGAAGCCGAATGTTGAATATTTTCATTGTTTGGTTCATTGTGTTATCCAACAAATGACCGAGATGATCTTTGAAAAATGAAACCAAAAGCAAACATTGGGGTCTTTATTGGTTATTCGGAAACATCAAGAGGGTTTCAAATCTATAACCGACGCACTAAAAATATTATGGAAACCATACATGTCAAGTTTGACGAGCTCACAGCTATGGCTTCTGAACACGATTGTTTAGCACACACACAAAAAAAACCCGGAGCTTAACGATTAATAAATTCATAAATTCATAAACAGAACAATGAATACTTCCATCTAATAGAAGATTTGGTAAATTGTTCGGTCAATGTATGAAGAATTTATTTTAAGAAGAAGTTCCTGATACACCCATCAATTCCGATGCACAACCGACTCAAAATCATGAAGACTCACCTTCTACATCTTCAATTACTGTTGACGAACATGAGGCTCCTCCCATTGTAACTACATCTGATGAACAAACTTCTCTAATCTCTTTAACTGAGGCTGATGAATTCAAATAAGAAGATTCTACTAATTTTAATGGCAATTCACAGTTTGTTCCATATAATCCTCCAAGTCATGAGAAAATTGAGTCATAAACAACGGCTCTAGAACCATCAAATGTGCAAAATTTCCACCAAGTACAACCCTTAACTCACATTTGGACAAAACATCATCCTCTAGACCAAATTATTGGTGGAACCATCAAAACTGTCATGACTCGCCATTGGGCTACACAAGATTTGAGGGTGCTTGTTGCATTAACCGTCAGCACTATTGAACCAAAGAATATCAAAGAAGCTATGGTAGATCATAGTTGGATTAAGTCCAAGCAAGATGAGTTGAATCAATTTGAGAGACTTTAAGTTTGGGAACTTGTTCCACGACCAGAAGGAAAGAATATTATTGCTCTTAAATGGCTCTAGAAGAATAAGTGTGATGCTGAAAATATTATGGTTTGAAACAAAACTCGTCTTGTGGCAAAAGGATACAGGCAGGAAGAAGGGCATGATTGAAGAGTATTGGCTCTGTTGCTCGTTCTGAGGCCGTTCGGTTGTTATTTCTATGTTGCTTATAAGAATATCACTATCTTTCAAATGGATGTTAAAACGGATTTTCTCAATGGTCCTTTAAAAGAATAAGTTTATGTCAGCCAACCTGAAGGGTTTATTGATCCATAATTCCCAGATCATGTCTACAGGTTGAAAAAAGCTCTATACGGTCTTAAGCAAGCACCTCGTGCATGGTATGATTTACAATTGTCTTCTTTTCTAATTGAAACATGGTTTCCACAAAGGTATTATTGACCCGGCTTTATTCACACGACGTCACAGGGGAGACATATTACTTGTTCAAGTTTATGTTGACGACATTATTTTTGGATCAACAAATCCATATTTTTCAAAACGTTTTGCAAACCTAATGAAAAATAATTTTGAAATGTCAATGATGGGTGAACTAAAGTTCTTTCTTGGACTTCAAGTTCATCAATCTCCCCGTGGCATATTCATAAGTCAGTCACAATTAGCGATTGAATTGTTAAAGAAATTGGTCTAATAAGGTGTCTCATGAGCACACCCTATTGGTAACCTGTGATGATTGGATGTGATTTACAAGAACTCTACTGATCAAATGACTTATCGTCGCACGATAGGAGGGCTTATGTATCTAACAGCCAGTTGTTCAGACATTGCTTTTGCTACTTTTGTATGTGCTCGTTATCAAGCACGTCCTACGGTCAAACACCTTAAAGAGGTTAAACAGATCTTTTGGTACCTAAGACAGTCTATAACATGGGACTATGGTATCCGAAGGATTCCGGATTTGAACTAATTGCATATTCAGATGCGGACCATGCAGGATATAAAGATGATTGTAAAAGCACATCAGGAGGATTGCAATTTCTAGGTGGAAAGCTCGTAAGTTGGAGTTTAAAGAAATAAGATTGTACTGCGATGTCTACTGCTGAGGCTGAATATGTTTCCTTGTCTGCATGTTGTGCACAAGTCATTTGGATGCGTAAACAACTACTAGACTATGGATACAAGTACAACCGGATTCCGATGTATTGTGATTCCAAGAGTCTCATTGCTATCTCATGCAACCCAGTCCAGCATTCTAAGACAAAACACATAGACATCCAGTATCATTTTATTAAGGAACATGTTGAGGAACAGGTACTGTGGAACTTTAATTTGTCCGGGACAGTAATACCAACTTGCGGATCTATTTACTAAAGCTCTTCCAAAAGAACGCTTTGAGTATCTAGTTCATCGCATTGGTATGAGATGTATGACTCCAACACAGTTGGAAAGCCTGACAAAAGTCATCTTTTTGAAAAAGATCATACATCAAAACATGTAAATAGATTTTTCAAAAAACAAAAGATAAAATTAAAAACATAAAAATTCAAAATTGATTTGTCATATTAAAAAAAATTGAAAAACACAAAAATTCAAAAAGATTTTTCATATTAAAAAAATATAATTTAAAGATCACATGATTAGATTCATGATTCCAAGTTTTTATAAAAAGTTTTCAATTGAAAATACGGAATCATAATCTGAGGAGGAGTAATTAAAAAAATTTCATTCATATACATCATTTCGTAAATAAAATAAAAACAATGATCTCTCAAATAAACTGAATTTGAAAAACGCTATATTTTCAAGGGGGGGTTTTTATTTTAAACTCAAACATCTTCATTTTCGGACTACGTGCTTAGTATGATTTCATTCATTATTCGAGGGGGAGGTTTTGAAAATTTTAAAAATCAAATTCGGAAAATATATAAGTCAAATCGAAAAAGAAAACTACAGGGGCTAAAAGTGTCATTTCTTAAAAATTGATATTCGGTTACTATAAAAGGAAGGAAAATTTTTCTTTTTACTTTTTATGTTCACCGAGTCAAATTATCGAGATTGAAAAGAAAATCAAAGAAAGATTTTCGAGCTTATTACAACGATTCCAACTACTTTTCTTTCTTAAACGTAAGTTGATATGAGTTTTGATTTAGTTCTAAGTTGTTTTGATTTATCGAGTTTAAACTCGGTACGGATAGGGATTCCGAATTTGGGATTTATCAAACTTTTGATAATTGATTAGATCAAAGACAATAATAATCAATGATTATGTGGAAATAGATGAAAAATAACTTAGAAAAGGTCTAAGATCATAAACTCGTGCTGAATAAAGCAACTCTTGTATGTGATGTGATGTTTATCAGAGTTTGATAATTATCGAGTTTGATTTGGTTTTTAATTTTTGGAGTCTGAATAATGATAATAAAACTTAAACGGATCGAGTTTGGTTTTTTATAAGTTAAAGGGATTCATCTTTGATCTCTATTGTGTAACTCAGTAAACATCAAAAAGTCAAACTCGGTAATATAAAAAAAGTCAAATTCAGTAATGTCAAAAAGTCAAAAATCAGTACAAATGTGATTTGTGGTTAAATGAATGCTTTTGATGCTTAATGCTCGAATGTCTGTGGAACAAAATGATTAGTTTCTCATGATTGTGTATAACGAAAACAAGTTTTAATGAATTCTAAGCTATGGGTCAAATATGTCTATTCATAATTGTTTAAGTGGTCTAAGTCATGTCCGGTTTCGACCGTTTTCTGCAATGAACAGAATGAGGAGTGAGTGACTTAGTGACCATTCAGTTATTGATTTAGATGTGTTTGTCTACATTGTTTAGGATTCATGCCAAAAAATGAAAGTGGAAAAGTTTTTATAACTTGAATCTGAAAATCCAAGTCTCAATTGTTTAAGTGGTCTAAGTCATGTCCGGTTTTGGCCATTTTTTGCAATGAACAGAATGAGGAGTGAGTGACTTAGTGACCATTCAGTTGTGGATTTGTGATTGACTAATTCAATGTTATCATTATAATGAAAGTTTCTGACAAATGATTTCTGGAAAAAGTTCTCAAAATCTGTAATTGTGACAAAATGATACTCTTTCACAAAAATAGTTTTAAGAAGTTGTATGATTTCTCTTTTATATTTCACAAAAAAGTCTTGATTCAAAATCAAAAGAGAAATCTTCATCATTCTTGAAAGAGTATCATGTCACAAAAAAAAATTGGTGAGGATATTATAAAAAAACAGACAGAGAGAGCTAAATCCATACGCAAAAAAGCAAATCAAATGTGTGTTCGAAAAAGAATTGCCAGAACACACACAAATGAAAAATCAAAAGAAAAATTCGAATAAAGCGTATGGCTGTGCTAGAAAAAGCAAGGAACCGGAGACATGAGAACAAACTGATCAAAAATATGTTCGAAAAGAATTTCCAGAACATATAAAACAGACATAGTGGAAAAAGACAAAAACGTCAAAAGAATTGTTTGTTAACTAACATCTCAGTTTTATTCATTCAGTAATCATCATGTCACAACAACAGACTTGCGCTGAATGTTCTTCCAGACGAACTGTGTCCCCAAAAAAACGATTGAATCTCATTGATGAAAATAAGATCGGGTGATCTTGAAACATGTGCATGTCCCACCCGAAAGCCAAATTTTACTGACAAAATATCATAGAATTATCACATTTGGATTAAGTATTGCTGCTTATTTCCTCTATTCATGGATCTATATGGCACTGTTCTGGAATACTTTGAAGGAAGATGGATCAAGTATAGGACTCCGGTTTATGCTTGACAAGAAAGAGCTTTCTCTTACACTGGATGACTTCAGGACAATCTTTCACTTACCACAAGCAAATGCCGTCAATCATGATACCTTTGTGACACCACCATCATTTTTAGACATGGTTCCATTCTACAAACAACAATTGGGCTTTACAATGGAGCTGAAGACATCATCAAGCTTTAAGACAACTGGTCTTCTACAGCCATGGCAAACGTTATGCAAGATATTTTCAAAATGCTTGACAACACGTGTCACTGGATGGGATCAACCGCTGTTGCAGATAATGCAAATGTTGTACTGCTTTGTCAATAATATACATGTGGAATATGCGGAGCTATTATGGGAAGGACTTTACTTTTCTCTTCATCATCCAACATCTTCGATCCCTTATCCAAGATTTACAAAGATCATCATTAGTCATTACATGACTAGTTTCCCTAAAATTTCAAGATGTGCTCAAGACAGGTATCACAGCCTGAAAGATGATGATATAATGAAGAATATCTTTAATTTAGGGAGATACAAAGACAAAGTTGGAATGCAAATTCCAGATTGGATGATTTTAGAAGAAATGAAGCATACGGAGCATTATCGGATGTATGCGGAGGTGTTTGAGTTAGATGTTCCTCTAACTCAGTCACAGCCGACTGAGTCTACCCAAGGAACGCATAGGACACCTAGCGCCCCTAGGTCACCTAACCCAAAAATAGACACAGCAAAGTCAAGTGCTCCAAAATGATGAACTGTGATTTGTTTTCGTCTTCCTGAAAGGAGATCTACACATCTTACTCCACCAGATCCAGTGCCAACTGTTGATAAAGTAGATGAAATGATTTTACAAGACACATTACAAGTAAGTCTTGCTGAGCATTAAAGTCGAGAAGAGCAAGAAGCTAGAGAAAATATGGAATTGGTCAAAGAGCACCTTCGGCGTCTGTAGGATTGATAAAAGATGTGGATGGATCAGATAATGTTATCTTATGATGTTTACTCATAGGAATGATGAACCAAAGATTCCCGGCACTAGGTTAGAGCCTAGGAGTGATAAGGAAAGTCCGGAGGTGGAGATTACTAAGGATAAGGAGGTGGAGATCACTAATGATAAAGAGGTGGTAATTACTAATGTTGTTATACCTATGAATGTTAATAAATAGGAGGAAGAAATAACTGATGAAGTGTATGAATTAAAGCGAATGGAGAAAAGAAAGATTGTAGAGGAGTCTAGGAGTACACCATTCCCCACACCAATTAGATCTCCTATGATTCATACTGATCTCGTATCTTCGGATACTGAGAAACTCCAGGATTTGACAGTAACTGATACTACACCATCATCAAGATCACCCAGCACCAACTTATCTAAAACAAACATACTTCTATCATTATTCAAAGCAACACCTGCTCGTTTCAAACAATACAAGAATTTCTTTCAGGGGTTACAGGGACGTTATACATATTTGTTTGAACATCTGAAAGCAAGGTTTCTATCAAGGAAGTCATTTGATACTCTTGCTGATCATCTCCAAGAAGTAATGGTCGAATCATTACCCACTATGGTTGATACGCATATTTAGGAGCAAGTTAAAAAGCAAGTTCCTGAGCAGGTTCGAGATCAAGTTCCAGTGTATGTTGCGGAAGGGCTGATTCTGGAAAGATAAAAGACTAAAGAAGAGATGGAACGGATGATTGCTAAAGCTATTTTCCAAGAGCATGGGAATATACAGGCTGAAATTTCCTCACAAATTCAGAAAACTATTGATAATCACATTCCTTCTCAAGTTGATGCGTCAGTAAGAAGTTATATATCTGGACATATTCTTCATGTTCATCCAATTCAATCATAAACACCCTCTGTTCCAGAACAACAATATCAACTATATCTTTCTATGAAAGCCGATCCTCAGTTGCAGCAACAAGACATAGCAATATGGCTAGCACTTCAGATGAAGTCTGAAAGTCTTCAGGTACCACAAACTACATGTAGATCTTCTGCCATTCGCCCAAGAGATCAAGACGATCCTCATGATGATGCTCATCCTGAGGGGGTGGAATAGTGCAATGAGGTAATGACTTATGAGTCATGAAAGCATAATGTGTTCGGAGAGTCATCGTCTAGCTAGGTCAATGAAAATGAACAAGGTCCATCAACTTCAGATACTAGGAATTGGGTTATGAACATAAGTTTATCATATAGATAGTTGCAAGAAGAGCTAATGAGTGCATTGTGTCAATTACCGAGCCTGATTACAAGAATCTCAATAAGAATGATATTAAGGACATGTATTTGCTGATTATGAATGGCAAGGTTCCTGACTATGCAGAAACAGGGTTGCTATGGTCTTTATCAGTATTCATCAGAAGTTCAGTGTTATGGGAAAGAGTGCATGATTTTCAACTTGGAATTGAAAGTTATCAACAGAAAGTTAATCTCACTGCACCAACAATATCTTTCCCAGGAGTTGAAAAACATAAAATGTTCTCCATCATCTATGAGCCCGTGCATGGAATTATATACAAGAATAGCAAGAAAGAGAAAAGGGTGATGAGACATTTAGAGATTCATAAGTTTTTGTGATGCAACGCTAAATAGAGTATTAGAAGGATTAAGGAGTTACAATAATGATGTTAAGTATGGATATATTCAAAGAGATCTCACCAATGAAGAAGTTGAGTATCTAAAATTGTTTGAAGAGGAGATTGAGGTAAGATTGAAGTATCGAAATCAGATGAGAAGATGGGAGATGTATGTGAATGGAAGACCACTTGGACCACGAAGAGAACGCCCAAAATAATCGACCCTTAGGGGGAGATTGTTAGGTTCATAAAAAGTGTCTATTATGTGATTAGTTATTAGTCTTTATTTTGTTTAGAATAAAGTAGTTTGTAATAAGGTATATTATGCTAAAAGTAAGAAATGGCATAATTGCCAAAGAATAGGGACTAGATGTGAAACATTAGAAAAATAAAGAAAGGGAAGCTTCCTTTCTTCTCCTATAAATACCCCTTCTAATCATCATTAGAAGGTGATGTCTTGTAATAAACTTTTCCTTTTTCCCTCCATTTTAATAACATTTGAAATTTGAATACTTGTCATCCTCTACTATTCTCTCCAAGCTTCCATGGTTGATTATGTATGATTCAAGATAAACAAGACCTAACAGTTACCATAGCTCGATTCCTTGATGTCCTCAAACGAGGGGGAGCATACATCAAGGGGGAGCGTTTCTTCTGTCGGATTCTTATTGATTTATCGACAAAGGCCTTTTTGATTCTACAAAAAGGGGAGAAATGAAATAAAACTCACTAAATACTTGTTTAAAAATAATTTTACATTTAATGAGTTTAGATTTTGTAATCATCAAAAAAGGGAGATTGTTGATAAAAATAATGCCTAAAAATGTTATTGATATTTTTCGATTCCTCTACGTTTTGATAATCACAAAATGTAAAAACGCTCTATGTAAAATTAAACATAAACAAGTAATTAGTCGTAAATTTTTATTTTGAAAAATAATCACCTAAAGGTATGAATAAATAAATGCTTAATTTATTTGTGATCAAAGGAATTTATTTTTTTCTAAACCTTACATTTTTATAAAATGTAAAAACATTTTTAAATCTTATAAAAAACATTTTTGGTATTTCAAGAAATGTTTTATTCAAAATAAATATTTTGAATTCAAATTTTCCATCTAAAATGGATAAAACTGATTCAGGAAACACCTCCACTGGAAAAGACAAAAATAGGAGCGTCCTGCTATGAGCAGCCCCCTTATCGCCTTATAGGTAAAGGCAGCCCCCTTAGCGATAAGGAGGCTGACCTATGAGCTAAGGAGGCTGGCCATGTAAAAACGCTCACAGCTTTGCCTATAAATAGTGGATTATTAAAAGACTCTCTCAAAAAACCCTAACAATGGCGGCTACTCTTTCTCTTTCAATTCTAATCATCTCCTCCACTTTCTTTTGATCCTTCCTGCTTATTATGATTTGTTTAAGGTTTTATCCCTTAAACAATCGTATTTGTTATGTTTGATTTATTTAAGTGTTTAGGTTGATTAGTTTTCAAGGAGTAAACCCTAATCTTTGCGATTTACTTTCATTCTGCAATTTAGTCATAAATCTGTATAACATGAGGGTTTTATGCGTTAATCTTTGATTACCACTGCATAAATGTGATCTTTATATAGATTTGTGTCATTTTTGTAGATTTACTTTCTGTTAGGGTTTTGTTTTGATTGCTGTTTGTTAGGGTTTTTATTATTCTAATCGATTAATCCTTTTTGGTTATCATGATTAGTGTTGGTTGATTGATTTGAGCTCTCAAGACTGTACCCTAGCTGTTTTAGTTAGGGTGCTATCGTGTTTCTAAGGTAGGCAAAGACCTTAGGGTTTATTTGCTTTTTACTATTTTTGTTGCGAGTTTAATTTTCATCCATGGATAATCAGAGTAATGCGAGTAAGATAAGAGATAAGACTGCTAGGAATCTAGGGGCTGGTGCCTTTGGTGTTTCATGTGATGGAAGTCCAAAGGCGAGTAACTTGTCTCCTTTGATTTCTCTTAATGCTACTATTAACATGCCACGAAGTCTGTATAATGTTGATGTTGCTGCCACTTTTGGAGTTCCATTAACAATTGTTGGTGACTTAGATGTGTTAATAAAGTATATTGAAGGTGGTAAACATAATGAGTTATTATCTGGGATGACTGATGATAAGTGTATGTCAGTCATGGATGCATTAGGTGCTATATGTGATTCAATTCAAGTTGAAAATAGTATTCCTAGTAAGAGTAAGCCTAGTGATCCTATTATACAGTCTATGGACATTAGTACCAAAGCTACATCCTATGCTAGAGTTGCGGGTGCAAGTGCTAAGGACAAACAAAAAGTTAATTATAACTTTCGTCCCTTGATGGCTGATCCCATATTTGAAGGTGTCAACATCTCTATTCCTCATAAAGTTGTCAAAAAGGTTAGTACACATTTTGAACACACCTTATATGGTTACTTTATTAGAAAGATAATGGTGTTTCTGGTTGTTGAGTACTATGCTAAGAACAACTGGGCGAAACATAGGCTGAAAATGACTATGATGAACACCAAAGGCTTCTTTTTCTTTAAATTTAATACACAGGCTGGATTAGAAGCTGTTTTGCAGGGTGGTCCTTGGATGATACATAATTCTCTGATCATTCTAAAGAAATGGTCAATGGATACTAGATTGCTTAAAAAGGAATTGACTCGTATTCTGATATGGGTTAAATTGCATGATGTTCCTATTCAAGTTTTTGAAGAGGATGGTCTTAGCTTAATTGCTATGTTTATTGGAAAACCTGTTATGCTTGATTCATAAACAAGTTCCATGTGTAATGATTCGTGGGGTGGGAGTAGCTTTGCTAGGTCCTTAATTGAGGTAAATTCAAAGGCTGATCTCGTGGATGCTGTTACTATTGGCATTCCTTCACTTATTGGGGATGGTTTCACCAAAGAAACCATCCGTGTTGAGTATAAATGGAGGCCACCCAAGTGTGATTTATGTATGATATTTGGTCATGTTCATGACCATTTCCCTAAAAAGGTGGTGAGTCCTCCTATTATTACTACTTCTAATGTTGTTACTCCTGTTGTTGAGAAGACTAATGATGGTTTCCAAACGGTGGGTAAAAAGAAGAAGAGGAAAGGTAAATCAAAGTCTACTAATGGTGGTTAGTTTGCTGGTCCTTTTATTAAACAACCTTTTAGATATGAGCCAAAGGCGACTACAAGCGCACCAACGAAGGGAGCTATTAATGTGGGTAATGCATCTAAATCGTCATCTATGTTAAAGACTGCTGGTACTTCTTCTAAGAAAGATAATATCACCATGTCTAATTCTTATTCTGCTTTCAATGATGAAGAAGAAGATGAAGAAAATATGTATGACGAATCGGCTAACTTATTTCCAAAGACAAAAACCAGTGGAAGTTCATATTTCACGGCTGCTATTGGTTATCTTGTTCAGCTGAGTCATTTGTTCTAGTTGCAATTAGTTGTCTCTAGAGTTGTAAGTGTTTATGGCATGTCATAAACACTAGTTTTAGGTGTTTATCAAGCTGTTTAGCTTGAGGTTAATGTGGTACTTCAGCCACATTCCATTTGTACTTAACATTTTTGATTTTAATATACTTTACTGGGGTAACCCTTTACCCAAAAAAAATAGTGGACTGTTCCCTACGGATTTCTTACCTTTTGCACTCATTTTCTTTCTGTCTAAAATCAGTTTATACATCTCCTACAATCCTTTGATCATTTAATCTTAAGCTTTTGTTTCCAAGTGATTCAAGCTTAGATCCTCAAGTGCAAGAGAGGAATACTTCTAGTCATCAAGTCAAGAAGTATTATAGCTTAGTTGGTGTTCACGTAACATAGTTACGATTGTATTGTATCTTGTAATTGATCTATATCTCTTGTGATTGTGTGTAACAGTTAGATCGGGTAGATCGTGCTAATGTTTAGGTGAAGTGATATCTTGTTAGTGTGGTTAGTATTTTAGGCCTTAAAATACAAGCATGTGGTAGATTGGTTCTAGCTAAGATTAGGACTCGACATATGTCTTAGTGTCAGAAATTGGTGTAAGCTACTTGTGTACGGTTTTCTCCGCCTAAAGGGAGTTTGTTGACATAGTGAAGAGAACTCTCGAGTTGGGTACTCGAGGAGTAGAGTAGGGCGAAGAGGAGCTTCGTTACCGAACCACTATAAATCCGTGTGTTGTGGTTTGATTTTTCTAACTCTTATCTCTTGTCTTACAAATTTACGTTATTACTTATTGTCATTTATTTACTTAACTAGACTGTTCATATTGTGTGTACATTGAGATCACATAAAATAAAATCTAACTTTTTATATACAAACGTCACATTAATTTAAAAAGCGGTAAACTATTCACCCCCTTCTAGTTTCCACATAAGTGTAACAACTCTAAAACCCTACTAGTTGACACTTCATTCCTAGTCCTATTGTTTGCATTACCTTGACTCCCTAGACCACATATATCACAAAAATGTCTTTCAAAACTCAACTTAGGTAGGTTCTTTACTAGCTCGTTGGAAGCTAAGTTTTGAACTAACCGTATATTGGCGTGACCTAATCTCCTATGCCATAGTGTTGAGTTATCCACCACAGATGCAAGACAAATTTGTTGTTTCAAGTTATCTTCCAATTTGCAAGTATATAGACCATTTCTCCTATGATCTCTAGCTAGCAATTTATCACTTTTACTAATAGTACAATCTACTTTAGTAAAGCTAACTACACAATCATCATCACATAAGTGACCTACGCTAATCAAGTTAAAGGTTAGACCACTAACATGCTTAACGTTAGTAATTGTAATGGAGTCATGAGTAATATTACCTCTATCGCCGACCTTGCCCTTTAGGTTGCTCCTAAATATGACATAGCCACCATCATACACCTTGTACGAAGTAAACAATCTTCTATTCTCGGTCACGTGCTTAGTGCAACCACTATCCACAATCTAATCCGATCATAGATGGAATTTAAGACACACCTACAAGCAAATATGAATTCAAGGTCGTGGTACTAGTTTTTTTCTTGGGTCCGTTGTGGTTAGAAAACATGGTGCCCAAGTTAACCATTCTTGGGTCTTGTAGTAAAGCACATAGTTTATGTAGGTCGTACCTTGAGAACGCATACCAATGATTGTTTTGAAAATCATGGGAGTTTTGAAAGTTTGGCCCAATACTCCAAGGTGTTTTTAGCCTTTGATTTGGGTAGGAGTTTTCTCTCCTTTGGAAGGTGTTATATTGATGATACAAAGACCTTTGGTTGTTGTAAAAATTTCTTCTTCTTGAAGACTGGTGATTTTGAAAAAAAGGTCTTCAGTTATATGAGTTTGAAGGTCTCATATTTGGTGTGGGTAAAAGAGGTCTAGGGTCAAATCGAGGTCGTGTGCATCCAAGTCCATTATGTAAGCTCGAGTGATATCTTGTTTCCACTCTTGTAATGGGTGCTTGGGAACCTCGGGTGTTTGCAAAGTGAGTTTGAGGAGTTATGGGTTTAACAAAGCTCTTTGAGAAATTTTAATTTTAACTTCCTTTTACAAACACTATTTGTTTGTTTGAACTTACAGAAGTGGTTTTATCACTTAATCCAAGACCTTCTTTATCTTGGGACAATTTTTGACGACTTAGCATATCGTCCAAAACAATGCTACTCTTTTTGAATTTTAAAAAATTCAATGCTTCATTTTGAAGCTTGGAAACATTACTTTTTCAAGAGGTCAAACTCTTGTGTGAGTTCAACACACTTTTGACAAGGTTCAACCACATCTTTATCATTAACAACTTTCTTTACTTCAAATTCAACATCACTGATTTTACTTAAAAGTTTTGAGTTCTTATCTTCAAGAGTACATTTTTCTTTTAAAAGTTTTTCAAATGTTTTAGCAAAGTCTTTGTTAAACCTTAGGAGTTCCTCATTCTCCTTTTTGCAAATTAATAATATTTAAATCATTATTTGAACTAGATGGTTTGGATACTATGAGTGAGCAGAAAAACTAAAAACCAAAACCAAACCGAAAAAAACCAAACTGGAATAACCGACGAAAACTAGAAACCGATGGTTCAGTTTTTACTTTTTGAAAAACCAAAAAATTTTGTTCGGTTTTGGGTTTCGTCCAAAAACCGAACCATAAAAACCAAACCGAACCGTTTTATTATATAACAATATATAATTTATATAATGTAATATAAATAAATAACTAAACAAATCAAAACTAATAAGTTCGTATTACTTTTGTGGAAGGAATTATAATATTTATCTTGAAATTTATATGCGTGTTCGTTGAGCACGTGCGTTTACTTGACAATATATCAATACATGCGTGACAATGATCATACTATGTGTATGTTTACTTGCATGTGTGTGTCTCATCTATATGTGTGTAATTGTAAAAGTTTGGGATACACATGATTAGGCTTAGATTAACAAAAATGTTAAAAAGAATAACACATTTTCGACATAAAACAAGTTTGTTGGTAATGTTGGTTGAAAATGGCCACACCAAATATAAACGGTTACAAATTGAAAAATCCAGAAAACTAAACTGAAACCGATAATAAACCGAGATAACCGAACCGCCAAAAACCAAACGGTTTCAGTTTTGGGTTCTATAAAAACCGAATATTTCGATTCGGTTTTGATTTTTGCCAAAAACTGACCCAAACCGAACCGTGCACGCCCCTATTGGATACTACCTCTTGAGAGTCAATTTCCATGAGACATGTTGCGTCATTTTGATGTTTGTTGCCGTCTTCACTATTGCTCCATGCTCCTCCAACAAAAGCCTTGTTCTTTTTTGGCTTTCTACACTCACTTGCAAAGTGGCCTTCTATCCCGCAATTGTAGCAAGCCCCTTTTGGCATCGAGCTTTCACCACCTTTGTTCCCAAAGCTATTATCGCAGCCTTTACCAAATCGATTACCACTATTACCAATTCGATTTTCGCGACCGAACCAATTACCCTTGCAAAAGAACTTGCGGAAGTTCCTAGCCAACAAATTAAATGCCTCGGCTTCTTTTTCATCAATATCTTCATCACTTCCTCTTTGACTATCGCTATCATCACTAGTTTTCTCCCTAGTGACTTTAGATTTAAGAACTAATGATTTTACCTTTTCTTTGGTGGTCTTAGATCCTACGCCATCATTATCTAAGACCATTTCATAAACCTTGAGATTTCTGATTAGCTCATCAAGAGGAAGTGAAGCCAAGTCTTTGGTTTCTTCAATGGCCGTCACCTTGGCTCTTTATTCTAATGGAAGAGCACGAAGAAACTTTCTTACGTGATTCTTGCTAGAGTAGTCCGGATCTAAAGATTTTAGACTAGTCACAATAGGGTTGAATCGTGTGAAGCCGCTATCAATAGTTTCTTCATTAAAGATTGAAAAATTCTCATATTCTTAAGATCTTTCAATTCTTGACTTGTGAATTGCCTTGGTGAGTGATGATGAGTGTATGCCAAACCTCCTTTCTGGTTTTACACATGAAGACTCGCTCGTACTCTTTTCGGGGTAAAGCATTGTAAAGAGTCATCTTGGCTTCATTTCTCTTGCCAAGTTTCTTCTTTTGATCATCTTCAAGAAGTTCATACGGCGTTTCCTTCATTAGCTTGGTTTTTGAGTCTTCAACTTCATAGTAGAAATCACTGTTTAGAATGACTTGCCACAAGTCAATGTCTTTGGACTTTACGTAAGTCTCAAAGCGGGCTTTCCAAAAGGAAAACCCATTTGGTTCTAGCAAAGGTGGTCTTTGCATAGAACACCCCTCGACATAGTTCTCTTGAGCGATGGATCTTTACTCAACTTTTTCAAAAATCAGAGTTAGGATTTCGAATTTTTGAAAAAGAAGTTTTTAACTTAAAATGACTTCTCAGGAAGGTTTTAACGCTTGAAAACTTAAGTAAACTGCTCTGATACCAATTGTAGAACCGTAGAGGGGGGTGAATACGGTTTTTTGACTTCATCGAAGTTTATAAACTTCAAGTCTCGAAAGAGCCGAGTGGTGTACTAATCTACTTTGCAATGAGAACAATTGGTCGAGAGAAAGAAGAAGAGACACCACGATATATACTGGTTCGAGAAGGGTGGTGTAGTCCTTCCGTATGTCCAGTTGCGAATCCATGACTCCGATACTACACTAGTATAATCCTTATGGTGGAATACAAACCGTATTACAATTTAACTCCACCGACTTTCAACAAAACCCAACGCTCATAAAGAAGAGTTACTACCTACAATATTCCGCCCTCGGAATCCACCCTTAAGAAACCGTGATTCGACTTAACCTATAAACTCTTTTAGCCTTCCCCTTGGAAGCTTACCAAACCCCAACTAGATCCCTAATGATCTAGGCTTGATCCCACTAATACAAGACTTCCCTTACAACTCGATTGAATAAAAAGATAGATGGATGAACCAGGTCCTAACCTAACCTAGAGACTCGATTCTAAAGAAAGGGTATGAGAAAGAAGACCCTCGGAAAAACACACAAGTATGTATTAGGTACTTGTGTGGCTCTCTTTTGGAGATGTGTGTTCTTCAATAGATGATAGAAGAGAAGATTAAGAACACGAAAGGTGTTAGACTTAGAGGATTAGAGGAGAGAAAAGAGAGGAAATAATGTTTGCAAGAGGTGAGGAATACAAAGGCCAAGGGTGGGTATTTATAGACCAAGGTCCCAAATTTGTAAAAATAATTCGAGTGTGGCGCGCTGCCTACACGTCAGCGCGTGGCCAGCGCTCTAGTTTCCCGACTTTGTTTTTCTTCAGTATCTTGGCATTTTAAATACCCGCACTTGTTAAACCCCCAATTGTACTTCACGCTATGACCTTTCAATCATTCTTACACTCAAGGTCAACCAACTCAAATAGCCATTTGATAAAACGTTTGTGAAGTATTAAAAGCTTTTCGCTTATCCGATATTATAAAGAGAGAAAAGAATTATCAGAAAGGGGTATTTTGGGTATTCCTCAAAGTGTAACTAGTTTAGTTGGGATCCAACCAAAGGTTTAAAATAGATAGTTAGAGTACAAGAGAATATTTGTTTGCTTGGAGAAAAAGGGGGAAGAATTTGAAATTTGAATTTCAAACTGAATTAACCATATGTTTGATAAGAGAGAATGGGTTATGAATGAGTTGGAATGAGTTGACATGATGTGATAGAAGGGAACTTATTGATGTTGGTTTAAAATGGATGGTGAGGATGTGAAAAAGAGAGGTAAGTTGGATTGGTGAAGTGGCAAGATCAATGGTAGAAAGAGAGTGTGTTTGTTGTGTGAGTAAGAAGTGTATGTTTATGAGAGGAAGTGTGTTTGTTTGAGATGAGAGTTCAATCCAAGGGTTGAGAAGAGAATGAGGTATATTGGATTGATAAGGTGGCTTGATCAAGGGTAGAAGAGAAAGTGTGTTTGTTATGTTTGTTTAAAATCAATCCAAGGGTGGAGAAAAGAATGTGGGAACTTGGATTGATGAAGTGGTTTGATCAAGGGTGAGGATGAAGAAGTGTGTGTGAAATTCAAATGTTATGAAGAATAAGGTAAATAATGAATGAGTGGTGAATAATGTTTTGATAAGATGTGGAGGAGCCTTTGTTTGGAATGTATGGAACAAGAAGTACAATAAGTACAAGGATAGTACATTGTGTAAGGGAATGTGAGTTGGCATATTAAGGATGAGATTTAGGAATTATTTGGTGAAGGCTTATGTGAGTGAAGGTTTGAAGATGAAGATGAAGATAAGGATGAAATTAAAGGATTGATTTGGGTTTATAATCACATTGCTAATAAGAGAGAAAATAGTAGGCATATGTGATTATGAGATTGTTTAGGAAGAAGGTGTTTGGAGTGTGTGTGTGGAAGAGATGAAATCATTTGTTGGGTAAGAAGGGTGAACAAATGATTAGGAGGAATGGGTTGTAGGATTGTGTAGAAGAAGTGTGGACTTGTACATGTGAGTTTGTAAAACATTTATAGGCAAGGAGATGAGAAAACTCAAAGTATAATTAATCTCCAAATAGCACAAACTCATTTAGTCATTTAGACTTTAATCCATGATAATCAACAATGTATTTGCTCACTAATCATCTTGATGAAAACAAGTTAAGTGCTTTATATCTTTAGTAAAGCATATCCCATAACGAGAAAGGATGCGTTTACGCAAAGTGACCTTTGACTTAGTTTGACCAATAAGGGAGTAAAACCCGTTACGTGATTAAGAACAACGTAAATCCGAATTAAGGTCAAATGAATACTTTTGCTTGTTGGTATGTTGAGAAAATGATCATACTAGGTTTAGAAAGAAGTTCCAGTCTTGGCTAGAGGCGTTTGATAGAAGATTTGAGTTGACGTTTGTTGAAAAACGGGAGGATTCATTTTTGCTCATCTTTAAGTCTAAACCTCATTTGGAGTATTCTCAAATGCTCAAATACCATGTACATACCTTTATTGAAATTTCCACATGTGTCGGGTAAGAGGAAAGCCGATAAAAGCAAATCCGTAAAAACGGAGTCCGCCTGTGGCGCGCTGCTCACGCATTGACGCATGGCTAGCGCTCCGGAAAGGAACATCCGGTTTTACGGATTTAGGCTATCGTTTGTTATTTTACGTTTTGAAAACGTTTATGTGTCAACATTAAAATATAAAGGAGATCCTAGTCAATGTCTCGGGTATGTCTCGGGTATGATTCTATATACAAAATGGACTATGTCTCGGGTATGATTCTATATTCAAGAATTACAAAGAGAAGTTGTATGATCAAAAAAGCGTGATATGGTCAGTATCATCCCACCTTATACGCAAATGCCATTGTTCAAAGTTATGAAAACAAGACCGCAGTTTCGAAGATTATAGTGCATATATGAGACAAGATGTGTTATGTTCATTGTAATGGTATTAAGAGATCTTATTATTTTATTTCTAAAGTGTATGCATTTTGCAACACAAACTTATTTCTGTATCCAATTTATGTATTTGTTTATATTCTAATTTCTGGTGCATTTTGATTATGAATTCAAGTTAGTTTAGTTTTTGTCTTATATTTTCTAGATTCACAATATTATCAGGTCAAAATTACCAGATTGGATATTAGGGTCCGCAGCAACGCACGATCGCCTAATACATCGTTTATAGCAAGACGTTGTAGTCCGCGCGCCTAATGTTATATAGGCTAATATGTTTTTAAATCATTACTATTTTTAATGGATAACGTAAATGCTACAAAACATTTACTACTCTATCCTCCACAACATTTTAATACTTCATTTATTATATTTTTGAATTGGTATAAATTTTAATGCAAAAATACACATATAGATCAATAGAGTTACAAAATCCATACTCTAAATTACAATGTTCGAAATTATTATTAGACCATAAAAGTGTCTCGAGAATCAACATATACACTTTTTAGAACCTTTTGATAAAATTTATCGTAAAAAACTAAAACTGTGTGTTATAAAAATCACAAGGTTATTTCAAAAGCAAAGGGTTTTAAAGTACAAAGTGTTATGTGGTAATTATATAATATTATATATGTTACATATATTTATATAATTATAATTATACTCTTCAAAGTTACCTCATATGATATCTTGAACATTTAGAGAGCGTTTGGTTCGCATAATGTTTTCGAATAAATTGTAATTTATCAAAGAAATTGTAATTTGAAAATTTGAAATGTGTTGTAAATATAATTGACAAACTCTGTCATTATGTTTGTTGACTAGCATAGTAATGTAATTTAAAAATGAAACAAAATCAAAAGATTACTATAATATTATGAAATTTATAATTTGATATAATATTACTAATGATAATAATAATTAAAAAAAATATAATAATTAAAACTATAGTATTATTATGGGAAAATAACAAAAATACCCAATTTTTCAACCCCATTTCACAAATTACCCTTTTTTTTTTTCCAAAATGCAAAAATACCCATAAAAATCGCAAATTTTGACACTTTTGCGAAATTGAGAAAAAAATCGAAAATTTTTAATTTGTTTAGAAAATATCGCAAAACATTATATTTCTTAAAAAAATTGAAAATTTGCGTTATTTTGTAGAAATATTGCAAAATATAGATAATTCTCAAAAAAATCGCAAAATATAGATAATTTTGAAAAATATAGCAAATTTTAGAAAATATCGCAAAATATTTTTGACATTTTGCGATAATTCCAAAAAAAATCAAAATTTTTCGATATTTTGAAAATAGCGACATTGTGCGATATTTTTAACAAATATCGCAAAATTTGTTTGATATTTGTTGTTGGGATAATACTAAATAGGGGGAAAACATACTTCACAAAAAACCCACCCCCACCACTGCATATTTTGTTCGAAAAAAAGCCAACCCCTGCGATCTTTTGTTCGCAAAAAACTCACCACACCCCGCAACAAAATTGCGATCTAAAGGTTTCACAAGATTAGCTGCAACAAATCTTGCGGTTAGAGAAGAAACCCGCAAAGGGTTTTAAAGGGTTTTGCGAATTTTCAACAAATCATGGATGAAGCCGCGGTACGTTTTATTCATATAAATTCATGTTAATTATTTGTTGAATTAGTGATTTTTTTAAAATATTGTTTTTTGAATTAGGGTTTAATTTGAATTGGGTTTTTTTGAATTAGGGGTTCTTGAATCGCTCGTGCTGAGTGGTCTGGTGTGCTTAGTTAATGAAATAGCCACTTCAAAGCAACCAAAACATATGAACAAGTCTTTCCTGCATTTTCTTATGGAAGCTAATGACAA
This sequence comes from Tanacetum coccineum, assembly GCA_026074375.1. Taxonomy (NCBI): domain Eukaryota; kingdom Viridiplantae; phylum Streptophyta; class Magnoliopsida; order Asterales; family Asteraceae; genus Tanacetum; species Tanacetum coccineum. The sequence goes on from BQNB010008712.1 coordinate 85,252, forward strand.
TCCAATAACTCCA
>BQNB010008713.1:0-45912 GCA_026074375.1 Tanacetum coccineum
AGTCTACTATTACTTAAATCTTGTGGTCCACGCTATTTCCTGATAAACCTATGAATTCACTCAACAATTTTGTTGACATTTTGCATGTATTTTCTCAGGTTACTATTTTGCTAGTGGAGCATTGGGAGCATTTGAGTCGCGCGGATATATATTTTTGAAAGCTTAATAACTTGAGTACCATTTGACAAATGTTTTAAACAAAATGTTTTGCATTGCGTTATAAATGGAATCCTTTGTAAACTCCGATTTTATATATCGAATGTGAAATTTATATTAACCGTCTCTTTTGAGGTCGTTTTTCGTGACTTGTGTTTTGTGCCCTGAAGTCGCACCCTAATGTTACTATTCCGCTGCCGTCCGATTTTGGGGGTGTGACAACTAATGTAAACCTGTAGGTTAAAACAGTGGTGACGGTATCCCAATCAACCAAAGTCGATTCATTACCACATATTCATGCTCATTTTACAAAGACAAACAATCATGAAAGCTCAAGATTTAAAGACAAAGACTTTCGCAAACTTTGATTTGAAGCTATCAAGATGAGGCACAGTATGAGAATGTGGGTCAAAGACACAAGATCGCAAGATGGCATAGACGATAAAGACAATGACAAAGGCTCAAAGTCAAGATCGCAAAGCATGAAGGAACAAGCCTACAACAAATAACAAAGAGAAAGACCAAGACCACAGGAGCTTAACGACAAAAGCAATCTCATGATCTCATGAAGGAGTGTCATCAATGAACTCACTTCGGGGGAGATTGTTAGCCTCAAAATATTGAGTCGAACATGAAGTTCGTTCATTATGTATTTAAGTCTCGGTCAATCAATTAGTTAACGTTGTAATAGGAAAGTATCAGGAATCGGGCTCGATAGTTAATCTAATATTGTATATGTTTCGGGTTTAATCCCAAGCAAAACCTAAGCCCGGGTCCTAGTCAAATATCCCAAACGTCACTTAATGTGTCGGGGAATATAAGTAACTTTTCCTCTTTGGAAAAGTAAAGAGTTGATTTTTTTCTAAATAATTTCTTTTCCCATTTTTCTCTCTAAACTCTCTCATCTCTCTCTCTCTCTCTTCTTTCTCTCTCTAGGAAATCATCTCACTCTCTTTCTATATTTCTTGATCTAGATCCGTGTATGATATAAAGTGTAAGTGTTAAAGGGATCCTACAACCCTACACTCCTGACCATAATTAATTTCAGCGGCTAGCCCATCTTGCATGCCCTTCTTAATAGCCCTGCTGATAGCCGCTCCAAGGGCAGACAGATACTCTAGCGAATGTAGACACTTAACAATAGCAAGCTTCATGCCATAGGTAAGAAGCCACCTACGGCCAGCGATGGTAGTGAGAAGGTGGGATAGAACTTTTTCTCCAAATGAAGCGCCATCTCAACAAAATCAATGTATAACTTCTCAAATTTATCATTCATAGCTCTTATCTGCTCATCCTGGAATTCCTCAAGCTTACCCATACAATTCTCATACGCTGTGACTTTCTCCTGAAGCCCAGCAGAGGAAGTCTCTAGTTCATGCACCTGTAATCATACGGAAACATTTAAAAAAGAGAGAAGAGAACTCAAGTGCACAGGTGCGTACCCGACCCGCAAGGTTGTCACTCTGAGACTTAGTAAAGGCAACCTGAGCATCCAAGTCAACAACTTCTTGCTCCCTAACCTTAACTGAAGTAGCAAGATCGGCCACTTTCATACTAAGAACAGTGCTCTCTTGTTCCAAAGCGGCATTTTGCTCTTTCAGAATATTCACTTCAACTCGAAGAGATTTCTCAACCACTTTGAACTTAGAGACTTTGGTACTTAGATGGATGGCCTTCACGGCTTCCGCTTCCTTCATAAGCAATTGTGCCTTGAGAGTCTCAATTTCCGCATCCCTAGCCTTCAGCAAAGAATTTTTCTCCTCCACAACAGAATTCAATCTCCTCCTCTCTTTAATATTGTACTCCGCACGCATCCTCACTTCAGCACTGAGGGAAATTTGGCGAGCAGCCCCTACGTTAAACTCTGTGAAAAGTTGGTCATGATCCATCCCATGAATTGACGAAAAGAACTTAAGGGGAGCAAATTCATCCACCATCTCACGGCAAGTACGACCGTCATCCAGGCGAGAGCCATTGTTACACTCCACTGAGGTACATATACTTTTTGAAGATCCACATCAGGGCTAATGACAGTGCGGATACCACCAACAATAAAATCACTGCTAGTAAGGTCAGAAAAGCCACCTACGGTATGGTCAGCCCCACCACCAGAAGAATCACCACCAAAAACAGAAGACTCAACAAATTTTTCTTTAACAGTTGTAGCAGGATCAACTATGGAAGTAACGGTAGTGGCCACTGTTATCAACGGAATAGAAGGCCTGGCAAAAGAATCAACTTCAGCTTCCGCAATATTAGCACCTGAATGGTGAGAAGAATCTGAAGATATGACAAACCATGGAGGAGCAGTAATGGTTCGGAGATTAGCCTCGGCCATAGAGTCAGTTTGATCCTCACTCTCTCGCTCTAGTGTCACAGACACAGAAGAAGTAATAAACGGTAGGGTAGGTAAGGCCGCAATCCCAACCTCCGGATTCAACACAGCTCCAGCAAGTAACCTCTGGAGCGCGGACATAGATTTACCAGCAACAAAGGGCCCAGTTGAAGTTTCGTGATCTTCCCTTAACTTCTTAGGAGGGTGTGAAGGTCCACCAGCATCATAAACAATTGTTTTCCTTTTTATTTGACGCTTTGGTTGCACAGGAGCTGCGTCTTCAGCAACAATCTCCGCAGTTTCACTAACTTGAGGAATATCAACACCATGCCCACCACTCGCAGAATCACCCTGCTCCGTCTGACCACCACTACCTCCTTCGTCAAAAAGCATGTTCGCGCTTGCCTCTAGCTCGCTTGAGGCATGGGCAGGAGCAACCGGTAAGAGCGAAACAACATGCCCCACAGTGGTATCCAACAACTTTGGTTCACCTTCCACATGCTGCCTCTCACCAACCCTCACCTTTGTAGGATCGGCAGTTTGGATAAAGAAAAGAAAATCCATTTCTACACAAAAAGAGAAAAGATTAAAACGGTCAGCAAAAATGATAAAAAGTCATAACACAAGTAAGACATAATAATAAGCACCCACCCTCATTATTATCACGCAGAAACTGGGGATACGTATCTTCATCCAAGGTATAGTTATGACTAATTCCTATTAAGCAAAGGAAAGGTTTCGGATACTTATGGAAAGGAGCCGGATATGCAATAAGGGTAGCATAATGTTCCGCGTTATATTGGGAAGACTTAGGAAAAGGGTCCTTCGACACGCTTTTGCTAGTATTCTACGGAAAGGAGACAGGACAAGCAAAAGCGTCGACCCAAAAGAAACGATCATTCCAGCTTTTCAATGAGTCTAAGGGTTTAGTATAACAAACGGCATCATTTCCCTGGCGTTTACTGAATGACATCCAGCCTTTGTTCTTGGAATTAACATAAAAACAACGGAACAGTCCAACCGTTGGCTTAAAACCATGAACACGGCAAAGGATCTCAAAATGAGACACCTTGGCCGCACCAATAACGGATAGTTGGGATATATGGATGTGATAGTGTCTGGGCACATTAACAAGAAAAGTGGAAAGTGGTAATCAAAAATTGGCATACTCGAAGAATCTAGTATATATACCTATTTTGCCAGTAGGCATTTCATGAATTGTTTGGTTAGGGCTAGGCAATTGTGGATGAACCTCATCAGGAATATGATATGTTTCGCAAAAAAAAATTAGAGCTCTTAGAGTAAGAACCGACTTTATATCTGTAATATTGCTCATGATAAAAGTAAGCAGGGATTGGGGCCTAACCTGAAAGCCTAAAATTCTTCGAGATAGGGCACAAAGGAAACATATTTGAAAAGCTTGAAGAACTTTTTAACAATGGTGATTATAATTCGAGAAGATGAAAAAGGAAACAGTGAAAACAACAACGAGTATTTATACCCTTGGTATAGTAAGTGCAAGCTCCTTCTAGATGCTTCCACGTGGCTATGACCTCCGAGTCAATGGCCAGGATGAAAAGTAAAAGATAGTGATGACAGTTAAGCAGTTGGACTAACCAGTCAAATCAGTCAGAAGGTGAAAGGCTACGAAGAGACCACGTTACCCACGTCACAAAGTCTAAGGCGGCCATGATTGGCAACGAAACATCGCGGAAAGACAAACACGAAGGGCGCAAAAATACAAGGAGTACTGGAACCTGAGTCTAGTAATATCCACCGCATGCAATAACAATCGCACGCAATAGACACACTAGACTGGGGTGACTTGATGACGTATAACACGTGTAACAGGCCTCCGAGCCTGGATTACATAAATTATACATGGGCCCAAGCCCAACAAGACAATCGCAAAGCACAACAGGCCCAAACTAAGCCTAGTCCCGTGCTGGCACGCCCGGGGAGCCGGACAGAAATAAGAGACGGACGTGATAGGCCTTCCGTAGGACCAAGCACATCACGCGGAAGGTGGAATCCCACATCCGTAAGACACGATTTACTTCGACCCTTATACGAATTAAGGGTCCCATTCGGCTTCCCCTCTAACATAATGAGCACGAAAATTAAGAAAAACCTATTATTTGCGTAGGTCTATAAAAATGGGGTACTTTGACACCCACAAGGTAAGATTTTATGACACATTTCACAATACACAAACATACTCTGACCATTCTTTGACACTAATATGTTTACTTGATCTTACGCGGAGTTCAATCGGGGGGTCGTCCCATACGGTATTAAGACTAACGGTTTACCCTTCTTGTGCAAGGAATCATCTCGTACTGATGCTACTAAAGATCTCATCATTGGCCTGGTTCAATAACTCCTCAGATCCATCTAACTCAACCATTACGTATTTTTTTGTACTAACCATGTACAAGACAACCCAAGCCTAGACTAAAATAAGATAAAGACCAGATGCCAAAAAGATACAACTATAACTTACTAGACACACACATAAGAAAAGGAGGCATTCAGGCAAACTATGTAAAAAGCTAAAAATAAGAATCCAACATACTAACCAAGATCCTACAACATGGACAATCTCATAGAGAGCAAAGCACTTTGCTGACATAAGAAGATCCTGGATCAATATTGTAACCGACATCTTATAGGATCCTGAAGCCATAACTGCCATTCTAACTCGTTTTTATTTTTCGTCCTTCTCACAATCCACTCGTAACTTTTAATTTGAATATCTTGAACAATTTTGTTTGTACTTGAAACTTTCCCTTTAAAAACCCGCATATTTCTTTCCTTCCAAATGTAATACCCGGTAGTCCAAATAACCGCTTGCCAAACACGGATTCCAAGACTAGGAATATTGATGTTACCATTCAACGAAAACATATCAGTATATTGCTTAATATTATTATCGTTATCAATATATGCATCCTCGATTTACTAATCATAAGCCATGTTAACTTTCGCCTTACATATTACTATTTGTTGTAAACTAGAGCAAAAAGGATTACTTAATTCAATGGTAAGGTGTACGTTTTTCATCCATTAATGCCTCAACTTCAAGACATTAGATGAAAGTCACTATCATTTTTTTCTCATACTAGCATGGTTTTGGGTTATCTTATCAGGGAAACATATAACCTTTTTGCCTTACGTACATACTTCACTTCCGTAGAAAAGGTAGGAAAACTAAAACATCTTTCTTAACGATTGATGTGTGTATATCTTACATATTAATGCATTTTCGCTTTTCTTTACAGGAAACAAAAGCATGGACCATACATGCAGGTTTGAGTTACTTAATGTATCTGAAGTTTGACATGACCGACCCACTAACTATTTTAAATATGACCCATTCTGACCTTAACCCATTACCTAATTGACCCTGCCCAACCTTTTTTTCATGCATAGAACGGTGAGACATTCTAAATTTCTAATGTTTGGTCCAACATGCATGGCATCAATCTAGAAAAATGTTTTGCTGATAATATTTGTTACGAGTTTTGTACATTTTTCATAAAACAAATCTTGCATTTAGCCTCGGAGTACTTTGACTTATCCCATTACCTAATTGACCATGCCCATTTTTTTCATGCAAACAACGGTGAGACATTCATTAATTTCTAATTATTTGGTCCAGCTGGCTTGAAATGTACTTTTAATCTGTTTTGCAGGATTCGTTTTGTCATATTTCTAGGCATAAATATAGAAAAATGTTTTGCTGATATATATTGTTACGGTTTTGTACATTTTTCATAAACAAATCTTGCATTTGGTTTAATAATATATGTTTACTAATGTACCTAATGTCGAAACTATGTAAATGTAGGTTGACTAAGTTGGAAGCTGATACAAGTTTAAGAGGATAATGTCTCATTTTCATGTTTGTAAATTCTTATAACCATTAATGTGCATACGTTTGGGAGGCTACAATGGGATGAAATTGTATCTACGGTTGTGCCGAGGCCACAACCACATAATTAGGGAGGCGAAAGGGAATACCTAAAACTATACTAGAGTGTCATTTATTGTGGTGATTACATAAATTTGACGTCCATCAGCTTCGTTTTTGCTACGTGGGAATGTTTGTAGGGTGACTGGAAACACAAATGCGAATAATCAATCAAGGTTTACTATATAATGCAGGCTATATATTCATGTTATCTTCTGTGTTACTTTTACATATATCGAGTAGGTAAATTTATGTTTGGTTGAAAAATGAATGTTTTTGATTTGCTATTTATGTTTTTCAATTGAGTTTGGGTCAATTATGTCAAGGCAATACTTTTGTTATGATGTGAGTTTTGAAGTTTAAACCAGTAGACTCCGACATATAGTAATTTAGTTCTCATATTTGACCTCTAGTAAACATCTTTGTAATCATGAAGTTGCAATTGTCAAACTGATTTTTGTCTGTTTCATTGCTTAGGAGATGCGAGCAGTATTGAGAAGTCAAAAACTGATGTTGAAGATGTGGCATGAAGAGTTAAATACCAGGCATAATTTACGCCATCATTCTCTCCCGAAGTTTTTGGTCTCCCCAAGGCATACTACGCCACTGCACAAAGCACACGTGATTCACTCATCAGCTGCTGGAACGCAACCTATGATATGTACGAAATGATGCATACAAAGCAGGCTTACTATTTGTCTATGGAGTTCTTACAGGTTTGTCACATTGAGTACTAAACAAAAGTTGTACCAATAACCAATTACTATTATTCAACAGTCATTTTCTTCTATTAGTTGCCACTAGCCATTTCGTATTTGTTAACTTTAGTTTACAATGTATATTGTGTGTACCGGGTGTATAGTGTCCGTAATTCTCTTCCAGTTCTAATTCATTGCGACTACGAAAGCATAGTTGCTTGACGCCGACTTAGAAAAAATAAAGCTGCTGATTTGAAAAATATAAACAATTTTCTTTGGGTCAAAATGGGTCAGGAGTGTTACGTTACTCTGCCTGTTTGTTTAAGTTTTAGTTTCATAATATACACAGTCTGTTATATCTTCTATGTGTTTTGGGGTGTTTGGATGCATCTTTAAACTGAAGTATAAAATAGAAGCAGCAAGCTAACCGCCGTCGCAACGCGCGAGTCATATTCCAACTCGTTGTTGTACAAACTTTGATATTACTATTTTTTTCTTGTGACAACATTATGCTATAAAAATACAAATACTATAAATACTATAATAATATAAACTTTATATAACTTTTGTGTTCAATCTGTAATATGATAGATATTGTATTGATTGAATGAATTACATAAGAGATGGCATATCTATTTATAATAAATAGATAGCTTTGTAAATAAGCAACATCAAACCTAACCCTAATGGACCACAAGCCCACAATCAGGCTTGGGCCACTTATTCGTCTAACATTAAATAGATATAAAAAATTCAAGGAACTACAGTATTACCTTTTAGCTGGTGTGGTTGTGTTTGCTGAAATCTTGGAGGGGCATTGGGCCTTAAGCCCATTGTGTTGTTATGTTGAACTGGTTGCTGACCCTGCGAAATGGATAAGCCATACTGGGCCAATAGGTTTTGTTGGGCCTGAATGAGGGATAGAAGGTGTTGTTGGCTGGCTGAATTAAGACCAGTGTGTCCAGGCCCTTGTTGCATGGAGCGAGTATTATGTTGAGATGAGTTCGGGCGTGGGTTGTTGGTGCCTTTTGGAGAGGCATGAATGAAACGACAATTCGTCCCCCAGCGGCAATAACCTCGGCCAAAGTTGCGGCAGATCTCGGTCTTGTTCTCATTACGGGCATCGCGATCACGATTGTTGCGGTTGTCTTGAATCCGTGGTTGGGATGTAGCAAGAAGCACTTGTGGTGAGCTTGATGTAGTGGAGGTAGAGAGTATCGGTTGCTTAGACCGGAGACGCATCTCCTCAGTCGTGACCATGGTGCGAACAGTTGCTAGGTCAGGAAAGGGATCTTTGTGAGCAATTATTTGAGCAAGGCTTCCGTATTTTTCACTTAGGCCGTTGATGGCATAGGTGACAATATCGTCATCATCCATGGTCGAGCCAAGGTCGGTAAGAAGAGTGATAATGGAATCAATCTTGGAGAAGTAGGCGTCTGGTGTGTCGTCGCCCATTTGTATGACACGTAGTTCACCTTTTAAAGCAACGGTACGTGTCCTTTTGTTTTCTTGGAAGATGGTTTCGATGGTGTCCCAGGCGGCTTTAGCCGAAGCAGGGTTGGTGCTGATCATCCTTTTCCGAAGCGTTGGAGAAAGGGTAAGAAAGATCCATGATTTTACGATGGAGTCATGCCGTGATCCATTCGTCGGTTGGTGGATCAGATGTGGACGTCGATCCATCGATGTGGTTTAGCACGTTAAAGTTGCTGCAGTGCCCTTTGAAAAAGTAACTCCATGTGGAGTAGTTCGATTCCTGAAGATCGAGTTTTTCGGGTACGAGACTATTGATGTTATGTACCGCGTAGAGTTTTTCAACCAAGGTAAGGGCAGGAGGGGTGTTGTGTATTGAGTTTGTCATGGCAGAGTGATGAGTTCGACTGTTATTCGAGGTGGAGTTTGATGATTAGGGTTTTGGAGTGATCGGTTTAAGGCCTGGATAACCAGTAATAGATGATAGTATTGTGATTGATTGAATGAATTAAATTAAGAGAATGATCATATTATTTATAAGAAATAGTAGCTTTGTAATATACAATATCTAAACCTAACCCTAATAGTACACAAGCCACAATAGGGCTTGGAACAGTTATCATCTAACACAATCTTTGTGTGCATACTAGTTAGTGTGTATCAAAGTAGCAACAATTTTTGTACTAATCAATCTGGGTTATTTTATCTAAAAAGATTCATTAAGCAAGTAATCACATATGAAAATGTAAGTTTACATATAATCTACTTATAACTAAAAGCGATATTCCGACCTACGGGGCGGGGGGGGATGTGTATTTCAAGGATTACCATTTCAGTGTTATGATTGTTTCTTTGAATGAAAGCAAAACTGAATAGAAATAAGAAATTTTAATACTAAATAGGAAGCAAAAAGTTAAAAAATAAACTTGTCAGAAGTGGATTTGAAACAACTCCCTCTCTGAAGACCAGATTGAGTCTGGCGGCTTAGAGCCACTCGGCCATCTGACTTTATTGTGCTTCTTTTCTATTTTTCATTAATAAAAGTGTAGTGTTGTTAACTTCGGTGTTTTCCTTTGAGATTCTCATTACTTAACTCAAACATAGTTATGCAACATATTATTTGTATGTTATGCCTCGTAAGGCCATGATCATGAGAACGTAAAATGAGAGCATTAACTAAAAGTGAGGTTTAGTTAAAGGTCGAGTTTGGGATCTTTGTCAATTGTGCATCCACTTTTCCTTTTATCACACCTAGCATTATATACTGTTTTCTGAAACGAGTGCTAGACCTAGTCGTAGTAGATTGTTAGCTTGGAACCATATCAGAAACAAGTAGCGGAAGTGTCTAGGCTGTGTTTGTTTTCAATAACATTTGGAACCACGTCTGAGTTTTTTCTTTTAGTCAAACGTGGTCGACGTTTTGGTTGTTTTTTTTTTCCGAGAGTCACACGCGGGCAGATGTTTTACATCTTACCGAGTCAGAGTTGGTGGTCATGTCTGATTGCCTCTTACTTTTGTTACCCCTTTCATCATTTTAACTTGCATGGATTTGCTACACTCTCAGCTATTTTTTTGGGCTCTTTTATGTTATTTGTGGTAGTAGTTATTGTTAAGAAAAAGTTGCAGGGTTTTTTTTATAAAGAAGAAGAAGATAAGAAAGATAAGAAAGAAGAACATATGGCCATATGCAAATGAATGCAATGTCTTAAAACTCGGTTTTTTAGTTGACCCGGTTTAGTGACCGGGTCATCGGTTCACCGGTTGAACTGCCGGTCAAACTGGTTCTATACATATGTATATGCCAATTCAGTCTTTTGTGCGTATCTCCAACTTTTACCCCTGTATCATATCCAAAGAATTTCTAGCAGTCACACACCCACAATACTTCCATACACTCACTAATGGCAAAAAAAAGCAAGATGGTGCTATTTACGTCAAAAGATAGTTAACAACATTTTCGGGGCATGTAAAGTTTAGTCTTTTTTATGTATACTATAACTTTAACAGTTGCATAAGCCATTTCAAATAAGCCTAATATAAGTTTAACAGCTGCATAAGCCTTTCAAATAAGAAAATACCAAAATATAATTGATGATTTATAAAAAGACAAACCAAAAGTAATGCTTTTTAAACAATTTATTACCTTTGAGCCAAGCAAATATTTTCTGACTTCCTTGTTTCTTAGGCCCGTAACATTTCGTCAAACACATTGTGAGCGTCATTCAACCCGCCACCAAACAACTTAATTTTGTTAACACCTACATCAAATAATTATCACTAAACCAATCAACTTGATTTAGATAAACTAATATTGAAGATCTAATTATATCTTACCATGAATTATAATCTCAAATAGCTTTTAATCATCTAAATAAACAGATTGCAGAAGAGGCAACAAATTGATATCAGCTTTTTATATCTTATCAATGAGATTAGATGCTATGTGAGTGTGATTAAGCAAAGATATGATAAGATATACCTTATTGATGTACGGTACATTTTGGTCCCAAAGCAAAGCAAGCATCTTTTGGTTTGTGTGTGTGTTTTGTGTGGTAATTGAATTTGTTGCGTGTGATGGAGCGGTGGGTTTGTTAACAGTGTGAGAACCCACCGTGTGAAGAAGAAAAATGAGGCGTGAGAGATGAAGAAGATGGGGGTAAACCTTTTGTTAAGACAAAGAAGTAGTTTTTGAGAATATTTTAATGATATAGGTACTGTTCATTCACATTAAAAAAATATTAAAACTGAATTACTGTAGATGTTGTGAGTGTAAAAACTACAAGAAACGTTATTATGTATAATTTATAAAGAAAATGTTTTATTTCATGTTCACACAAGTAATTATTTATCGCATTATTAATGTTTAATACATACTTTAAAAAATGAACAATAAAAATCATTTAGACAATAATGAAAAAAACAAACAACATTATTTCATTCAGATTCAGACATTATAGTCACCTCTTACCAGTAAAATATAGTAATCAGATTCAGACCCAAAACATCTTAATAAAACAAACACACCCTTAGAAGTGAACATACGCAAGAGCTACCTCCAAGGTGATAATCAATATCGAATTCACAATGCCTTAACGCTAAATTGCTACACCTTAAACTTACCAAACCCGTATGTGTGTAGCTTATGAGACATATCGGGAAGCTTACGCCACCTTCGTACCATAATCCTATACATTTTTAAAGACATTTTTACACAATTAACTAAGGATGTGTTTGTTTCATTAAGATGTTTTGGGTCTAAATCTGATTACCACATCTTACTGGTAAGAGGTGGTTATAATGTCTAAATCTGAATGAAAAAATGTTGTTTGTTTTTTCATAATTGTTTTAACGGTCTATTTTTTAGAATATATCTAACAATAATAATAATACGATGAATAAGTTGTATAAATGTGTAACAAAATATTTTTATCATATATTTCACAACAATAAACCATTAAATTAATTATCTTAATACATATTCTAAATTTAAACATAGTAAAAACTATTACACGAATTGTCTTAGAATAATACATAAGTAATAAGTTTAACGTAGTGAAGAAACATTCAAGTAACTTATCTAAAACCAAATAATTCAAGACATGGCTTGCATTATTTGTGTCGTAACATGGCTTTGCTATATATATTTGTGTCGTAAGATTTAACACATAATATTTACGCAATATGCTCTAAGACAACACGCTACAAGTCAAATGCAACCGTACCATAAAGTTAATATCACATATTACGTAGATAATTTTACCTTGTAATACTAATCAAATATGTTCAAGAATAATAGATTGTACTATCTCCACTAGCATTTCCCATGACAAACCTTATCGTAAAAATTCTCGTCATAAAAAATAAATTAAATCAGGTTCTCTCACGTATGCTTATTGGATATATTCTTTGAGACAAACTTTACTGATTTAAAAAAATATCATATAAAATATAAAAAGAATCTAAATCCTAAATAACTTTTACTCAATTATAAAACATTGATTTTTACTAGATAACAATTTTTGTTGTAGCACAGATTTTACGTCAAAAAAAATTTTGAAAAAAAAAAAAACAATAATAAACGGTATTAAAGTAAAGTAATATAACAAGACCACAATAACAAGTAATAGTTTATGCCCATGGTGTTGAAATAATATTCACTACATATTCAAAATAACAAAAAGATATATTTGTAAGTAAAATCAAAAACTTGTTTAGAAACAACACATACACGTGTTCCATCTTTAATCTCCTCCCTTATATTCATTCTCTCAATCTCCAACTCATCTTTTTCATCATCTCCTTGGATCGAAAAGCTGCAACATTGATTTCCTAACATAAGAATTATACCAACAAAAACTATATAACAAATCCCATAACTAATTTAAGAGTGTGGTAGCAATCCATAACATGCTAAATCATAACGGTGATAACAAAGAGTAAAGCTAGTAAGCGAACATCACACCCACTCTGACTCGTCAGAAGCATAATATATCTTCCCCTTCATTCCTGATGGACAAAAAAACAACAACCAACCCTCATGTCTGCGACCAGTTGCAGTCTGACTAGAGTAGAGTCAGAGCGGTTACAGAAATCGTTTTTTGAGTGAAAAAACAAACACAACAACTAAATACTCGACGACAAAACAACATTTACAAAAAGATTTACAAGATAAAGATTGTCTGCAATGAAAGCTATACAAATGATAATTATTCTATTATAATAAATTATGTTAAATAACTTGATCCATTCTGCAACAAAAAGCTTTACTAAAGACTTTCTAAAGAAAATAACTTGGAAAAACGGTATCCAAACGTTTTTACAATAAATAGATACAAACCATTTATCATTCAATGAAGACATGTTTTAATTTCATTTTACCACGCCCCCTGTTAAATCGAGACTTAAATAATGGTGAATTCTTTTATACACCGAAGAATGTTTGTAAAAAAGACTTAGAAAGATAGAACTTAATGAAAAATTGACTGCCATAATTAAAAAAAATCTTAATTAAGGTTAAGAAGTTGTAAAAGCATTATGATGCCACTCCTTGAAGAGAAAGACTTTTCCTGTCATTTGATCTCTTATAAATAATGCAAATCCTAAAAGCATTTATCTAAGCTTAAGCATTTCTTAAACCATATCATCATATACATACTCATACATCGCACTAGAACATAAATTAACAACATATCCATATAGTCTCTCATCTATAATCATACTAAGTTCTGCATAAACACATTTACCCTCAATTCCAGTAATAAAATCATCTCACTGTACGCACCCTTATCCTAAAAATTGAAAAATCTACGCAATTTAAATGAGCTCGATATTATCAAAATATCATGCCAAACACATTCAGATAAAACATTTAGGACCTATACGATAACATTTCTCTAATAAGTTCTGCGATTAATATTCTAGATCAAAATCAAAATCTTATAATCACTATACCAAAACAGCATCATAATCACATTAAATATTTTTTAAGCATCATCATTCTATTTGTCCGCAAGCCACAATAAACTAACCTTATACTAAGAAGCATGCGAGCATTCTTCTTCCTTAAACTTAACGGGCCTAATCAATCTACGAGTGTCTTATGTTTAGCAACCTATAATTTAAAACTTACTTCTCTTAAGGTCTAAGCCTTATAGCCAAGTTGAAACGTCCCCATTCCAAAACAGGACATTGACCAAAAATAAAAACCTTTTTGAGGAAACGCCTGACTAAAAATGACCTTTTGTCATTACTAAGTAATATACTTATAAAATACATTTCTTAAACCCTAAAAGTTTCATAATCATAAGTAACTCTATCAGCCTATTCAACGCTATAAATAACCTCATTACCTAACTCTATAACGGTTTTGGTTTGTTTACGACAAAATACCAGAAAAATTGACAAAAAACCTTATCTGATATCGAGATCTTAAACGCCGTAAACCATCCACTAGTATTACACAACACCGTCACCGTCAATTTCACCCTTTTTGTTATGGCGTAACAAAAATATTTACGAACGAAACAAAAACCATTTAAGTATGCAAGAAAACCCCTTTTGTGCCGCAATAACTCGACCGACATTAGATCCGAAACTTCAATAAAGACACTTCTTCAGAAATCATTAACTTACATAAGTACAACTAAGTACATTTTATTCATGAACATACTTGGTCCTAAATGACCCAAATCATGCAATTTTATAAGGGGTTTACCAAACACCTCTCGTTTTGACCTATTTCAAACCTTTAAACAACTCTAATGAACATACATAACCAATTGTTCCTTTTAGAAGACCTAACTATTAACACAATAAAACAAGACATTAACAAAATTGACATTTTGACACTATTGGAGGGTTTCAACCTTGTCAACAGAAGCTCGGCCTCTAACAGATATCTTCCACGCTTATATCACTAATTGCATCAAATTTCCAATCGCTTTTAAACAATAATGTCCTTAGTTCCAAGGCCTTACCTTCTTCTCATGGAACCTACAAAACATTTAAACAACTAAACCATAAGCATTACGCTTAGTAAGTAATAGACATATAAGTTATCATATTTCATTTAACACATTTTCATCGAAGCACTTAACATGTCAATCATTCATAAGCATATAAACATACATACCTTTCTAGTTCATAACAATACTAATCACTTTCAATCCAAGAAAACATATCATCAAAGACCTATCAACCTTGCTCAACTCAATTATCTAGTTCATCAACTAGTCTCATTCTCTTAACCAAGCACACTAATCTTAATCTTCTCATACCCTTAATACATAAAACATCACACAAATATGGTAAACTCAATATAACTTCTTGTATAGTCAATTACTTACCTTGAATCTAAGCTAGAAATATCAAGGACATCAACATCATCATCATCCAAAGCTTTTCTTCCTAAACCACAATTATACATATTAAAGGGACATTAATAACATGGGTTCACTCAAGGATTCAGCGGCTTAACCATCCAATTTGAAATATTAATCATGTGATTATTTATGTTTATGACTTAAACGTTATGCTGCCGAAATTTTCAAAAAATTTGTGATTTATGTCTCAAAAAGCGATTTAAGTTTTTACTCAAATTTGCGATTTAGAGAAAACTTCAAAAAGCGATTTAAGTGTTAACTCAGATTTGCGATTTAGGGTTAAAATTCAAAAAGCGATTTAAGTGATAACTCAAATTTACGATTTAGGGCTAAACTTTAAAAAGCAATTTAAGTGTTAACTTTGATTTGCAATTTAAGTCTTAAAAAGCTATTTCACTTTTTAGTCTGATTTGCGATTTACAGTCTTAAAAAGCTATTTAAGTTCAAAAGTTGAATTTGCTATTTAGGAACTTAAAAACTGATTTAAGTGCTTAAAAAGTGATTTAGATTTTGTGTCTTTGAGGAATAAGTTTTGTGATTTAAAGAAGTGTGCCTAATCCAAGAAAGATCAAAACTTTATGTTTCATAACAACAATCATTAATCAAAGACGAGATTTTCAAGATATATCAAGTTTAAAAACGTGATTAAAAGTCAAATCAAACCTTTTTGCATATAAGTTGTTAAAAGTGGTAACGATTGTTAACTTGTTAACTTTAAACACTTAATGTCTTATATGTTTCTTTGTTAATACTTCATTTTCACGGTTTCTAACACAAGGTTATCAAGCAATCAAAACCAACTTGGGAATTTAACAACAACACATCACTTTCTCTACTTAAGATCCGTAATCCGTTCACAACAACATGACAAATACCACTAACAACATGCAAACTCAAACATCAAGTGCTCTTCACAATGCCATCATGGAAGCTGCTGGTAAAGATCGTCCTCTAATGTTAGCACCTAGTAATTACGTTTAGTGGAAATCCTAAATCAAGAGATACATTGACATTAAATCCAATCAAGAGCTAATCCACTACTATCTTGAGAATCCACCTTATGTGTACCAATGGATTCCTAATCCAGCTCCAGAAACACCTGTTATAGATGGCACAAATAGGGATAATCAAACACGTCAAGATAGAATCAAAGAAAGCTATACAACTGTTTCAGAGGAGATCAGAAAGAAGATGGATGCTAAAGCTGAAGCTGTTCAGATCATTCTTATCGGGATGGATAATGATATCTACTTTACAGTTGATGCTTGTCCTAATGCTATAGAGATGTGGAAAGCTATTGAACGGTTGAAGCAAGTGAGTCAATCATGTGCAAAGATTCATGAAACAGTCTTTATGGGAGTTCAATAAAATTCACATCACGAGATGATGGAAACTGATTTGTATTACTCACGTTCTACAAAATAATGAATAGATTGTTTACAACCATTGCATTGTCACCAATCGTCAAGTGAATGTTCAGTCTTTACTTCAACTTAAACCAGAATGGCATAGGTTTGTGATCATTGTTAAGCCGAACTAGGATTTGAAGAATGTTTCCTATCACAAACTTTATGACATCTTAAAGCAACACCAGAATGAAGTGAATGAGATAAGACCTCAAAGACTAGCATGTACTGCTAATCCACTTGCACTTGTTGCTCAACATCAATCAGCTTATCAACCTCAAGCAAATCCTACCAAATACACTCAAAGTTCATCAACCAGATCATAATCTACTACCAGAAACAAAGGTAAAGCAATTGTTAATCCTCCTCCACCCACTTATGATTCAGAACCTGAAGCAGCTCTTGATGATAAAGCATCCTCAAAGGAGAAAAAGATTGATAAACTCATGGCTTTAATCTCAATGTCTATTAAGAAAATTTATGAACCTACCAACAACAACCTCAGAACTTCATTAAACACCAAAAACACGAATGTTGATAATACTCCAAGATCCAACAAAGGAAATGGATATAACAGACAGACTGGGCAATATGATAATCAGAGGGCAGTAAAAGTTGTTGGGGCTAGGGAAAATGTAGGTACTCAGGTAGTGCAGCAGACTGGGATTCAGTGTTTCAAGTTCAAGGTATTTGGGCATTGAGCAAGGGAATGTAAGAAACCAAAAAGGGTACGAGATTCAGCTTATCACAAGGAAAATATGTTGTTGTGTAAGCAAAAGGAAGCTGGGATTCAGTTGAGTGCAAAACAAACTGATTGGAAAGATGATATTGATGATGAACATGAAGATCAGGAATTGGAAGCACATTACATATACATGGCAAAGGTTCAAGAAGTCATTCCAGAAAATGCCGACAATTCTGGACCCATCTTTGATACTGAGCCATTGGAAAAGGTACACACTGCTGATAATAACTATATTGTGTTTGCCAATGAGAGACAACATCTTGAACAACCTGAAACCATCAATGACACATATGTAGTGGAACATGATGATAGCAATATCAGTCCTGATTTATCAAATATGTATAGTGATGAAGGAGAGGCTGACCAGGATGATATAGATCAAGAACGTGTTTTACTTGCTTCTGTAATTAAAAAACTTAAATGTAAAATTGATGAAAACAAAAAACAAAATAAATCTTTAGAAACATCAAACAAAACTTTTCAAAAAGAAAATAAAGAACTAGGAGCAGTAATCATGGCCTTAAGTAAGGATATTGACAAGGTTCAACTTGAGATTGTTCGGTACAAAGATATGAAATGTGTGAAAGAAGCTGAAAATGATTATGCAAAAGCTTATGGTTTACTCGAGCAACAAAAAGCTAGCCCTGAAAAGTCATTTATTGATTATACTCAAAAGATAATTCAATTAAATAACAAAATTTCAGATATGGAAAAAGAGCTTTCTACACATCAAAAGAGCATCTCCACAATCTCATATGAAAAAGAGGAACAAAAGAGGTTTTATAAAACTCGTGAAGAAAAGGAAATTTAATTTGTCATCTCTTTAGAAAATCAAGTCAAAGTTATGAATGATATTGTATATAAAATAGTAAAATCAGTTCAAACAATGATCATGCTTAATCGTAATTGAAAAACGAGTTTTGCTAAACCTCGGTACGTCAAGGAAAGCACAATAGTGGTGATTCACGTCTTTATGATATAGGTTGCTATAATGATAATCTTGCTTTGATGCTTGCACCTGAATCTGACGAAATGATTCGTCTTGCCCAAGAGAGTCGATCAAAATTAAGTGATTTAATCAAGCCTTTTGATTATAAAAACCTTAAATAACCTTTATGATTTGTTCGTTCCACAAAGAAACAAGTCGGCTGAAAAAATATTTTTCAAACAATTCGGGAATAAATAATATATCAACAAAGAATGTATACACCAAAGAGGTTTTCAATAAACAAACCATTTTTCGGAAAAAACAAATGGATGAAACCATTCCGTGGGCTAAAAAATATAAAAGTTCTACAAAATTTGAGTTTATAAAGAAAGATTTTTAGTCATTGTTTCAAGGAATGGAATATTGTCAAAAAATCTTTGAAGGAACTCTTTGAAATATTCCAATCAGTCTAGAAATGAAAAATGTGATTGTATAAAAAATAAATCCAACAGTTGAAGATCTTGCAACTGATGTGGATAATTTTTGAATGAAGAGATGGTTGAAGATTTAAAATATTTTAATTCTCTTGAAAAAGAAATTGAATCTCTTAAATCTCAAATTGAACTTCAAAGAACACAATTTTCAAATAAAATCGATCGACTTTCAAGGGAATATTTCTATGATGGTCATATGAATGTTATACTTGGTATGTACACTAAACTTGATGAAGTCACTAATATGCAATGTGATTATTTGGAAGCATTGAAAAAATGTCAAAGTCTTGAAAATGAGCTTTTAAAAAGAAATACAACGTCAAACAGTTTTTCAGCACTTCAGCGACCTGCTATTAATCTTGAACTTGCTTTACAGTAATGTCAAGAACATATTAACAATGACAAAGTTTGGAAACAAAACAAATCGTCTTTATTTTGAGAACTTAATGAATTTTTTTTTCAAAATACAAGATTTGAAAGCTCAGTTACAAGACAAGAATATTGCAATAAGTGAGTTGAAAAAACTCATCGAAAAATGAAAGGAAAGTCTGTGGATGCTAAGTGTGAAAAACCATTAGTTATTCGACAATCGAATGCTTTTAAAATTCAAAGGTCATTAGTTTTAGGTAAACTGGCTATTTTTTTATATTCTCTTGAAAAGAAAGATTTTTCAAAGTCAAAATCGAGTACCATAATCTCTTTACCAAAAGAATTTTCAAAACCAGCCACTCCACAGATTTTGCCAAATAATGTGAAACAAGTTCATAAGAACACAAACGTGATTGCACCAGGAATGTACAAAATGAACACTAAGGTTACCCAAACTACAACACCACAGCTGCAACAAGACATTAGGAAAACTAATATGTTTTTCTCTACAGGAGTAATTTACACTACTAGTGTTAGTAGACCCCAACTTAAGAGCAATCAATTAGAAGATAGAGTCTTGCATAACAATAGTCAAGTGAAGAAGAATGAAGTAGAAGACCACCGTAGGAATTTAAAGTTTTCTAAAAATAAAGCATTCGTAACTGCGTGTAATGACAATTAGAATGCTAAGACCACGAATGTTAATTTTGTTTGTGTGACTTGTGGAAAATGTGTGTTGAATGATAATCATGATTTGTGTGTTCTCCATTATATTAATGGCGTGAATGCTAGAACTAAGAAGCATATTGTCATGCCTATTAGTACTAGAGAACCCAATAGAACAATGAACCAATCTATTGCAACACCCCTTAAGAAAACAGTTGCTTTAGACTCCACTATCCAGAAACCTAGAAGTACATTAAGGAAGCTATATGAGCATGTTAGCAAGATATGTAGTTGGTGGTACTCTAAGCTTAAATCACTCGTATATAAATGAAAACCTAAGTCCAAAACATGAAATGATAATCCAAATGTTAGTGTGCCTCTAGGAATTAAATCTAGAATTGCTAATATTTCAGAATCTAAAACTGCTAGGAGATCTAATTTGTCCAATACTTCATTGTTTTCTAATTCTTTTGCAGCTCGTTGAAATAATCCAATTCATAGTAGACTCTGGGTGCTCAAAGCACATGACGGGAAATCTCACGCTTCTTGTTAACTTCGTGGTGAAATTTCTTGGTACAATACGATTTGACAATGATCAAGTTGCACCAATTCTCGGATATGGAGATCTGGTTCAAGGAAATGTTACTGTCAAAATGGTTTATTACGTCGAAGGGATAAATCACAATTTATTCTTCGTCGGTCAATTTTGTGATGCAGATTTGGAAGTTGCATTTTGGAAGTCTACATGCTATGTTCGTGATTTAAAAGGCAATGATCTTCTCACAGGCTCTCGCAGATTAGATCTTTACTCAATCACTCTTCAAGAATCAACTTCTCCTAATCCAATTTGCCTAATGGCTGAAGCTGCATCATCTCAAGCATGGTTATGGCATCGTCGTCTATCACATTTAAACTTTGATACCATCAACTTGCTTTCAAAGAATGATATTGTGATTGGCCTTCCAAAACTAAAATTCGTCAAAGATCATCTTTCTTCTTCTTGTAAGTTGGGGAAAGCCAAACGTAAGTCTTTCAAGACTAAAACAACCTCAAGCTCAAAAAGACGGTTACAACTTCTACACATGGACTTATGTGGTCCCATGAGGGTAGAAAGTATTAATGAAAAGAAATATGTTCTTGTAATTATTGATGACTACTCCAGATACACTTGGACTCACTTCTTGAGATCCAAAGACGAAACACCAGAAGTTCTCATCGAATTCCTTAGACTCATTCAAAGAGGACTTCATGCTCAAGTAAGAGCAGTAAGAACTGACAAAGGCACAAAATTTCTCAATAAGACTCTTTGTGAATATTTTTCAAAAGAAGGAATTGAAAACCAAACGTCCATTGCTCGAACACCTGAACAAAACGGCATTGTTAAAAGATGGAACCGTACTCTTGTTGAGGCTGCTCGAACAATTCTAAGCGTCGCTAAAATTCCTCTGTTCTTCTAGGCTGAAGCAATTGCAACAACATGTTTTACTTAAAACCGTTCACTTGTAATCCCTCAACATAAGAAGACACCTTACCACATCATCAATGGAAGAAAACCTACAGTCAAATTCTTTCACATCTTTGGCTCATTATGCTATATAGTCAAAGATGTTGAAAATCTTAACAAGATGAAAGAAAAGGAGATGCATGTATTTTTGTAGGGTATTCTACTCAATCAAAGGGTTACGAAGTTTATAAAAAAAGAACAAGAGTGATAGTTAAAACCATCCATGTTAACTTTGACGAATTGCCTCTAATGGCGTCAGATCACAAGTAAATGATTCTCAAGCAGCTGAGACAGTAGCAACGTCACTTAATGAGTTAGATATGTTGTTTAGTCTGATGTTCGATGAATATTTCACTGGAGCTACTATAGTTGTGTCAAAGTCTTCCACTGTACCTACTGTTGATGCATTCGATAAACGTCATTAATCAAACATAACTCCATCTACTTCAACAACCGTTGCTGTAGATACAACTCAATTGAATATTCAAACAACACCTGAAACAACAACTCAAGCACCAACTGTCATTGCTAATGAGAACATTGATCAAGCAGAAAATATAATGGTTGACGAAGACGAATTTATCAACATCTTCAGTACACTGGTATATGAAGTAGGGGAGTCATCCTCTCGCCATGTTGGTACGTCAAACATGCATACATTCTACCAAAGGCACCCTTCTGAACACCATTGGACAAAAGATCATCCTTTAGAACAAGTCATTAGAAATCCTTCTAAACCAGTCAGAAAAAGACGTCAGCTTGAAACCGATGGCGAGATGTGTATGTTTGCACTCACTGTGAGTCGCACCGAACCAAATAACATCAAAGAAGCCATGCCTGATCATGCATGGATATAAGCGATGCAGGAAGAACTTCATTAGTTTGAACGACTAGAAGTCTGGGAATTAGTCGACAGGCCATTATTCAAAAATGTCATCAACATGAAATGGCTTTGGAAAAATAAATGTGATGAAGAGAATACTGTAATCTACAACAAATCTTGTCTTGTAACTAAGGGATACAGTCAAAAGGAAGGAATTGATTTCGAAGAGTCATTTGCTCCAGTTGTTTGGTTGGAAGCAATCAGGCTATTCATTGCGTATGTGTGACACTTCGTAAATTTCTAGGTTAATATTTCACCTTTTCTGTTCGTTATTTTGACTTTTATAAGTTACGTGTTGATTTGACCTAGAACCGGGAAGTTTTCCCGCGTAAAACTGAGAAAATGTTATCGGGTGCGTTCCGACATCGAACTAAGATTAGTCTGCTCATAATATACTTAATTGGATCTTTCTAAAGTATTACTTTGGTCATATACGTTTACGTTTATAAATTTTACGTGTTTCGCGTGCGTTTTGTGTTTTCATCATTTTATGCCTAACGAAACACCAAAAACTTACCACCTTTGCATGTAAACTCAAGATATCACCCATTATCTATTCTAGTGGTCAAAATTTTCAAGACATATCCCCCCTACTTCATATTTTTGACACACACACTAAATTACTTTCAAGAGCATCTTTTCACTTTAAACATTCAAAAACTAGAACATGTGTGCATGAAAATGACATCTTTGTATTCTACCTCCCATGCACCAACAATTTCTTACACATGTGCTAGGAACCTTGGACCACATGAGTACTAACCAATCAAGGAGTGAGGCTTGTTGCCAAATAAAAGTTTGGTCTCCTCTTTTTGTTGCTAGTCGTTCGAACCACAAGAACCATAGGAGAAGGGTTTAAGCTTTTGGCTTGAGCCATGGTTCATACAAATCCCGTAAACCCTAAACCCTTCCACTATATAAGCTAACATCATATCATACTTAGGGTTATTTCATTTCCACCAAGCCTCCAAAAACTCTCTTCTTCCTTTTTCATTCTTCATTAGCCACGGCACAACACCACCACATAAAGTGGTGGTTGTCTTCTATTTTCCTATCGATTCAAGCTATTGTGGTTGATATTTAATAAGATCTAAGGTGTTCCTAAAGGTGCAATCATCTATTTTAAGGGATTATTAAGATCAAAGAGTTAGGATTTATATATTTATTAGGGGTTTTAAGATTTCATCATTCTTCTTATCAAGATCCTTGCTTTATTAGCTTATTCACCTAATCCTAACTCACCTCATTCATTTTGGTTTTCTTATGTTCTTGGTTTGAATCCTTGTATTTGTGTTGATTTTATAAAAGTAATAATATAGATTTTTACAAAACAAGGAAGATGTTATATTTCTTTTATAATCATATTGCTATTAGATGTAAGATAGGAGGATTAGACTATTCTTGTGATGATGATGATGGGATTAAGATGATATTAGGAGTGGATATGTTGATGGTTTAGGTAGTGAAGGGGAATACGTTAGTTTTACAAAATCTATGAAGTTGTGGTGATGATATAAGTTGATTTTGATAAAATATAGTTGTTGTCCCGAAACGCCAAGTGAGCTTAGGATGTCAAAAATATATTTTGGTTAAGCTGAACCTTAAGAATATTGAAGTACATGTTTCCCGTGTCGTTTTGATATATGAAACGTAGAAATTAGACGCAAAATGAACAAGTTAGAGTCAAATGAAGTTGTCGATGTTTTTCGGCAAAACTATCATTTTTAACATTCTGATCTGATTCAAAATCGGGCATTTTGACTCTTTTCGAGTCCGAAATGGTAAATATGTAAAACACGAAAGTTGTCTGAATTGATATTTTATTTAAAATGGCGCGAGGTTTTTAAGCTTAAAAGTTAAAGACGAGAGAGTTAAACCACTTCTTAGTCGAATCGTTTTGTAAAGACTGATTATTTTTTAGTTGAATAAATTATAAAAAGAGCGTTTCGAGTTCGTTAGAGTTTCAAAAACCTTAGAGAATATTATTGTGTCATTTAAATATCATTAGGAAGTGTCAAGAGTTTTTCTAAAAAAACGATATTTCGAAATCGTCAAACGTTACTAAAAATAGTAAGTTTAGTATATAATATCAAAATGGACATGAGACGTAGACGTTTAAGTTTCCCTTATTGCTTGTATGGGATTATGAACATAAAAAATATAAGGGACGGTATTAACGTCAAAATTTTTTGAATTTTCTAAAAATAATAACTTTTTGTAAAAATTTCCGAGACTTAACTAAAAACCTTACATCTTCGATAAGATACATTTTTTGCTAAATAAAACTAAGACACAAACACATGTGGGTTCCGTTGCTTTCTCTAAACGACCCATGCGTCGTTTGTTATATATTTCATATCCTGAAATGTGTCGTTAATCTAGGCCGCGCTAGGACTTAGTGATTCATCCTACATTTGTTGATTATCTCTTTACTCACTATCACATAAGGTGAGTACATCGCCTCACATTTTACTGTTTTACGAATGTTTTATAACTTTGGAGTGAGAAGCATAGCTTGTTTTTAACGTTGGACACAAGTACCGTATTAAAACTCTTGCTTGTTTACGTGTTACCTAAGTACCGTTAGTTCACAACCTTGCCACTATCATAAACCTTAATTACTTGCGAGTAAGCGCGGGTGCTATTAATAGATCTATTAGGGATTGATAATCCTCATCCGGGTTTGGTGATTCTTACCTGGTCCGGTACAGTAACGGACTATATAGGCCGACGGATGTATATTCTATCGACTTTACGGATATTTTGAACTAGATATCTGCGTAGCAACTTGACATTTTTATGCTACAAACTGTATTTATCTTCGTGGTCATGAGCTTAGAGCAAACGTAAATACCTTTGTGAAGTTGTATGTGTTACAGTCGATTCACACGTTATTAAATCTTGTGGTCCATACTTGTATCTTAACTAAACCTATGAATTCACCAACAATTTTGTTGACGTTTTTAAGCATGTTTTTCTCAGGTGCTTAGCTATGGAGTCTTGGTGTGTTATGTGATGTTCGTGAAATGACCTGGCCCCATTCAAGAATTGCATTTACTATTTAATACCGTTGTCAACTTTCAAAACATATTTATGCTTCCGCACTTTTGTTTAAATATTTTTAATTAACGTAATGGCTATATTTTATTTATCAATGCAACGGTGTTAAGCTTTTAAAATGTCCCTTAGAGGTCGTTCTTCTGTACTTTGTGTGATGTATATTCATGATGTCACGCCCCAGTTACTTATTCTGACAGGACCTGATTTGGGGGTGTAACAGATTGGTATCCCGATCCAAGGTTATAGAGAACCAAGTAGAATATTAGGTCTGGTCTATAACCAGTATGTGATCCTTACGTGCTTCTACTTGCCATATATATGAAATCTTTATTAATATATATCTAAGTATTAATTATATTATATTTCCATAAGTTATTTTATATTTCACTCATCCTTTCCATATTATATTTTGCATTGCGTTCATATTTTTACATCGTGCGCATCTTGCATGGGTTCATATAAAGAGATTTATATAAACTTTTTCTTGTGCAGATTTATGGCTACTTCGATTATTTCTATTTCTTCTGACTCTACGGACGAGAGTGTGGGATCATCCACTTCTTGGGTTGTTATGTTTGGCATGATTCCTGCCATCATACCTACTGATGTTGCTACTATTTTCTCTGATGCATCTCCAGTTCATGCACCAGTTGTACCTGCCATTTCTTCATTTTTACATTCTTTTGATTCTTCTGAGGCGCCTGATGATTCCTCTGGCAGTGATTCATTTGAGAGTCTTTCATCACTTGACTCATACAAGGTTGCTGTTGCTAGTTAGAGGGGCAATGTAGCATCACGATCAGTATCTTCATCATCACCACCATCATCATCACCCACTCATGCTTTACCATCTACTGACATTGCATCACATGTACCTCATCTGGTTGTACCTGCACCACCTAGGTACCTCGCCGACATGCTATTTTGGTATTACCTGGTCAGGAGATTCCTCTTATTCGACCTTATCATACCCACCCTGACGGGGTACTTAGGATGTTGACTGCAAGGAAGAGAGTTCATCCATTTCCAGCTCGCATGCCAGCGAACTGCAGGAGGTTTCATTCTTCATCTTTATCATCACCTCGTAAGAGGCAGAGAGCATCATCGTATTCATCTTCATCGGATTCACCTGCTTCTACTGCTGATGATTCACCTATACCACACAGATTTGTTGATCCACACCCTGTTAGGACTCTACGAGATAGTGAGGCCTATCGCCATTGGAAGGTTGCACCATTATCTACTGTGTACCTACCGACTACTTTTGAGTCATCGTTTGGGGATTTTTCTTCTGATTCATTGACTTCATCATCCGAGAGACCATCTTATTCACCTACATCATTGTCGTTTGCTGGACCATCTCGTAAGAGATGTAGGTCCCCAGCTACTTCAGTACGTTTAGCTACTCCTACACCAAGAGCTTTATCATTTGCTTGTGTTGATATTCTCCCTCCTCACAAGAGGATTAGGGGCTTTTAAGCCGCATCATCTCTGGAGGATAGTAGTGAGGGGATTATGGAGGTAGGTAGTGAGGAGGATATTAATTCGGATGTTATGGCCAACATTAAGGCGGATGTTGCAGCCAAGGCAGCAGCAGTTGATGAGATTAGGGCTAAGACTGAGGTTGGATTTGAGAGAGATGACGAGGCCGAGGATGAGGCTGAGTCTAGTGATAGGGGCACTATGGAGATTGGAATTGACAAAGTTATTGAGCTAGAGATTCCTGTTGACAGTCTTGTACCTACTAGTGACGGGGGATCTAGAGAGGACTTCGAGATTGGGTTGGATGTAGTTATTCGGGAGTTATATGATCATATGGAGGAGATTCCTGCTTGGAGGATTGCTGACATTGAGGAGGAGCAGAGGGCTCAGGAGATCTGAGCATTGGCTGATGAGCGGGAGATGACCCATATGCGTGAGAGGATCAGTGTGTTAGAGAGGAGTAACATGAGGCTCAAGGGAGCTTTGGCTGAGGAGAGAGAGCGGGCTGACAGTGTTTAACGCCATATGGGGTACATTCAGGATGAGTTGAGACAGATTCGCTCGTCTCGCTACTATGACAGGATGGACTTTAGGAGACTCAAGACTTTTGCTATGAGGCGTCTAGGATATCGTCCTAAGATTTAGTACATCATGACTTACTTATCGTCACATATTAGCTAGTAGTAGTAGCGTTAGGGATTTGTAAATCCTATCTTTTGAGATCGAAGATGTAACCGACTATTGATTTTGTTATAATGACGTACCTTATCTCTATCTATATATGATACTTCGTTATATTCTTTATGAGATGCAATATTTTTAGTTTGTTTTGGCAAAATGATATTATACTATGTTTAATATTACATTTTGTTACTTTGTATATCAATTATAGTAACCGTGTATGCATGAGAGGAGGAGCAGAGGGCTCGAGAGATCTAAGCGTTGGCTGATGAGTGGGAGATGACCCGTATGCGTGAGAGGATCAGTGTGTTAGAGAGGAGTAACATGAGGCTCATGGGAGCTTTGGCTGAGGAGAGAGAACGGGCTGACAGTGTTTGGCGCCGTATGGGGTACATTCAGGATGAGTTAAGACAGATTCACTCATCTCGCTACTATGACAGGATGGACTTTAAGAGACTCGAGACTTTTGCTATGAGGCGTCTAGGATATCGTCCTTAGATTTAGTACATCATGACTTACTTATCATCACATATTAGCTAGTAGTAGTAGCGTTAAGAATTTATAAATCCTATCTTTTGAGATCATTGATGTAACCGACTATTGATTTTGTTATGATGACGTACCTTATCTCTATCTATATATGATACTTCGTTATATTCTTTATGAGATGCAATATTTTTAGTTTGTTTTGGCAAAATGATATTATACTATGTTTAATATTACATTTTGCTACTTTGTATATCATTATAGTAACCGTGTCTCGTATCAAATCTCACCATGTGTTATGTCTTGTATATAGAACAATGACTATCACGCGTTCTGGAATGACTCTCGAAGCAATTAAAGAAATGATCACTCGACGTGTAACCGAGGCATTGGTTAAGCAAGAATCCAACCGCAATCTAGGACCCATTGTCGAAAGTGAGAGCGAGAATGGGGATGATAACGAAAATAGGAATGATGGAGGACCTAGAAATGGAAATGGAGGACGTGGAAATGGTGGGAGGAATGGAAACAATGGAAACAATAACAATGGTAATGGAGACCAAGGGGGTAATGCGGTAGAACTGGAATTGCTACCCATGAGTGTGCCTACAAAGAGTTCTTGAACTGGCAACCGTTTAATTTCAAGAGGTCCGAAAGAGCGGCCGGGTTGGCAAGATAGTTTGAGAAGATAGAGTCAGTGTTCTACATCAGTAATTGTCCACCCAAGTACCAAGTGAAATATGCTTCATGCACCTTGCAGAACGGTGCATTGACTTGGTGGAATGCTCACAAAAGGACAATTGGAACTGAGGCTGCTTATGCTTTGACTTGGACTGAACTCATGAAGTTGATGACTGAGGCTTACTGTCCCAGAAATGAGATTTAGAAAATAGAGAGTGAGTTATGGAATCTGACGATGAATGGTAATGATCTGACTGCATATACCCAAAGATTTCAAGAACTGATTTTGTTATAGTCCTAAAATGGTGCCTGGGGAAGTGGACCGAGTTGAGAGGTATATCTGGGGTCTCTCATATAACATTCAAGGAAATGTAACCTCATCTGCCCCGGCAAGACTCCAGGATGCTGTTAGGATGGCCAACAGCTTGATGGATCAGAAAGTTCATTCCAATGCTGCAAGACAATTTGATAACAAAAAGAAATAGGAAGGTCAGTCAAGGGACAACCGTGCACCACTGTAACCAT
Organism: Tanacetum coccineum; assembly: GCA_026074375.1. Taxonomy (NCBI): domain Eukaryota; kingdom Viridiplantae; phylum Streptophyta; class Magnoliopsida; order Asterales; family Asteraceae; genus Tanacetum; species Tanacetum coccineum. The sequence continues at coordinate 29,424 of BQNB010008713.1, forward strand.
TCAGGAGGCCTGATGTAGCGAGAGCTTACACATCCGAAAACAATGAGAGAAATGGTTATGTTAGAAGTCGTCCCTATTGCAACAAGTGTAGGTTGCATCATGTTGGACCTTGCACCATAAAGTGCACTAATTGTAAGAAGACTGGTCACATGGCAAGGGATTGCAAAAGTCAAGCTGCTACTACCAACCAAAGGGCTCCGGTGTACAATCAATGGACTCCAGTGAACAATCAGAAAGCTCCAGTGGCCAACCATAGGGCGAGTGCCACATGTTTTGAGTGTGGAAGACAAGGCCATTATCGCCTAAAGTGCCCAAAATTGAAGAACCAGAACCGTGGTAACCAAGCCATAAATGTTGAGGCTCGAGGGAGAGTGTATGCCCTAGGTGAAGGAGAGAACAACCAAGACTCCAATGTTGTCTCGGTACGTTCCTTATCAATAACCGTTATGCTTCTATATTATTTGATTCGAGTGCCGATAGAAGTTTTGTATCGACTACCTTTAGTTCCTTAATGGACGTTGTCCCGACTACTCTAGACGTAAGTTATGCTATCGAATTGGCGGATGGAAGAGTCATAGAGTATGATATTATTCTTAGAGGGTGTACGTTAAAGTTGATAAACCATCCCTTCAACATAGACTTAATGTCAGTAGAACTTGGTAGTTTTGACGTCATCATTAGAAAGGATTGGTTATCGAAGTACCACGCGTTGATTGTGTGTGACGAGAAAGTTGTTCGGATTTCGTACGGAAATAAAGTGTTGACGATTCATGGAGATGGAAGCAACGGTGCGAGTAATTCAAGATTGAGCATCATCTCGTGCATCAAGACCAAGAAGTATGTTCAAAGAGGATGCCATGTCTTTCTGGCACAAGTTACGGAGAAGAAGACTGAAAACAAGTCGAAAGAGAAGCCACTTGAAGACGTGCCTATCGTGCAGGATTTTTCGAAAGTCTTTCTTGAAGACTTGCCAGGACTTCCACCAACTCGACAAGTTGACTTTCAAATCGACTTAGTCCCTAGTGCTTCTATTGTAGCGCGTTCCCCGTATAGATTAGCTCCGTCTGAGCCGCAGGAATTGTCACTCAACTTCAAGAACTTTCTGACAAGGGATTCATAAGACCTAGTTTTTCGCCTTGGGGAGCTCCGGTCTTGTTTGTCAAAAGAAGGGCAGATCTTTTAGGATGTGTATCGACTACCATGAACTAAACAAGCTTATCGTGAAGAACCGATATCCACTCCCGAGGATCGATGATTTGTTTGATCAGCTGCAAGGATCGAGTGTTTACTCAAAGATAGACCTGAGGTTTGGTTATCACCAACTCAAAGTCCAGGAGTAAGACATCCTAAGAACGGCGTTTAGGACTCTATATGGTTACTACGAGTTCCAAGTAATGCTTTTTGGACTGACCAACGCATCGATGGTATTCATGGATCTGATGAATCGGGTGTGCAAACCGTATCTGGACAAGTTTGTAATCGTGTTCATTGATGACATTATGATTTACTCCAAGTGCAAGGAGGAACACGAAGAGCACCTTAAGTTAATCCTAGAATTACTTAAGAATGAGGAATTGTATGCTAAATTCTCAAAGTGTGATTTTTGACTTCCAAAAGTATAGTTTCTTGGTCACGTGATTGATAGTAAAAGCATTCACGTTGATCCTGCGAAGATTGAGTCAATCATAGATTGGGCATCACCTAAGACACCAACGGAGATCTGCTAAATCTTAGGTCTTGTCGGATATTACCGACGATTCATCGAGGGTTTCTCAAGAATTGCTAAACCGATGACTAAGTTGACTTAAAAGACCGTAAAGTTTGACTGGGGAGAAAAAGAAGAAGCCGCTAAAGCAGAAGCTGTGTAGTGCGCCAATTTTAGCCTTACTCGAAGGAAGTAAAGACTTTGTGGTTTATTGTCATGCTTCGCATAATGGGTTGGGCGCGGTTTTGATGCAAAGAGAGAAAGTGATAGCGTACGTATCCCGCCAACTCAAGGTTCATGAGAAGAACTACACTACTCACGATTTGGAGCTTGGAGCCTTGGTGTTTGCTTTAAAGATGTGGAGGCACTACCTATATGGTACCAAGTGTGTCGTGTTCACTGATCATAAGAGCTTGCAACATATTCTAGATCAGAAGGAGTTGAACATGAGACAGAAAAGATGGTTGGAGTTATTGAGTGATTACGACTATGAGATTCGTTATCACCCTGGAAAGGCGAACATGGTGGCTAATGCCTTAAGCAGAAAGGAGAGAGTTAAGCCGCTACGAGTTCGAGCCTTGATGATGACAATCGACTTGAATCTCCCATCTCAGATTTTAAATGCTTAAGCTGAAGCGTTCAAGGAGGAGAACGTTAAGGAAGAGAATCATAATGGAATGAACAAAAAGTTCGAGATTCGTGCTGATGGAATGCATGGTATTGAGAAACGAAGTTGGGTGCCATGTTTTGGAGGGTTAAAATACTTAATCATGAATGAGTCACACAAATCCAAGTACTCTATTCGTCCAAGATCTAATAAGATGTATCACGATCTCAAGAAGTTATATTGGTGGCCTAATATGAAGGCAGAGATTACCACCTTCATCAGTAAGTGTTTGACGTGTGCTAAAGTCAAGGCAGAATACCAAAAACTATATTGTTTGTTGGTTCAACCTGAGATTCCTTAGTGGAAATGGGAAAAGATTACCATGGATTTCGTTACTAAGCTGCCATAGACATTGACTGGTCAAGATACGATTTGGGTAATCGTTGATCATCTGACTAAGTCTGCACATTTCATGCCGATGAAAGAAACCGATTCAATGGAGAAACTAACAAGACAGTACTTGAAGGAAGTAGTCTCAAGGCATGGAGTGCCAATTTCAATCATCTCCGATAGAGATAGCAGATTTACTTCATGATTTTGGCAATCGCTTCAAAAAGCCTTAGGTACTCAACTGGATATGAGCACGGCTTATCATTCGCAAACTGATGGTCAAAGTGAGAGGACTATTCAGACGTTGGAAGACATGTTACGTGCATGTGTGATTGACTTTTGAAAGGGTTGGGATAGACATCTACCCCTAGTGGAATTTTTATACAACAATAGTTATTACACGAGCATTAAGGCTGCTCCTTTTGAGGCTTTGTATGGTCGTAAATGTTGATCACCTATCTGCTGGGTAGAAGTTGGAGATAGCCAACTCACTGGCCCAGAGATCATTCATGAAACAACCGAGAATATCATTCAAATCAAAATTCGAATTCAAGCTGCTCGTGATCGTCAAAAGAGTTATGCTGATAAGAGATGGAAACCTCTTGAGTTTCAGGTTGAGGATAAGGTTATGTTGAAAGCTTCCTCATGGAAAGGGGTGATACGTTTCGGCAAACGGGGAAAGCTGAACCCGCGTTATATTGGACCCTTCAAGATTCTTTGGTATTGTACCTTATCGACTTGAACTACCAGAACAACTAAGCCGAGTGCATAGCACATTTCACATCTCGAATCTGAAGAAGTGTATGTCTGATGAAACACTTTCCATTCCTTTGGACGAAATCCAAATTGATGACAAACTTCATTTCGTCAAAGAACCTGTTGAAATCATGGATCGTGAGGTCAAACGTCTGAAGAAAGCCGCATCTCGATTGTGAAAGTACGTTGGAATTTGAGGAGAGGTCCTGAGTTTACTTGGGTGCGTGAAGATCAAATTCGAAAGAAATATCCGCACCTTTTTACTAATCCCATACCATCGTCGAATGCTACAACGCGAGCTTTGGGGACAAAGCTCTTTTAACGGGGAAAGACTGTGACACTCCATAAAATTCCAGGTAAATATTTCACATTTTTCGTTTGTTATTACTTTGGTCATATACGTTTACGTTTATAAATTTTATGTGTTTCACGTGCGTTTTGCATTTTCGTCCTTTTATGCCTAACGGAACACCAAAAACTTACCACCTTTGCATGTAAACTTAAGATATCACTCATTATCTATTTTAGTGGTCAAAATTTTCCAGACATATCCCCCCTACTTCATGTTTTTGACACACACACACACTAAATTAATTTCAAGAGCATCTTTTCACTTTAAACATTCAAAAACTAGAACATGTGTGCATGAAAATGACATCTTTGTATTCTACCTCCCATGCACCAACAATTTCTTACACATGTGCTAGGAACCTTGGACCACATGAGTACTAACCAATCAAGGAGTGTGGCTTGTTGCCAAAGAAAAGTTTGGTCCCCTTTTTTTATTGCCAGCCATTCAAACCACAAGGACCATAGGGGAAGGGTTCAAGCTTTTGGCTTGAGCCATGGTTCATACAAATCCCTTAAACCCTAAACCCTTCCACTATATAAGCTAACATCATATCATACTTAGGGTTATTTCATTTCCACCAAGCCTCTAAAAACTCGCTTCATCCCTTTTCTTTCTTCCTTAGCCGCGGCACAACACCACCACATAAAGTGGTGTTTGTCTTCCATTTTCCTATTGATTCAAGCTATTTGGGGTTGATATCTAAAAGATCTAAGGTTTTCCTAAAGGTGCAATCATCTATTTCAAGGGTTTATCAAGATCAAAGAGTTAGGATTTATATATTTATTTAGGGTTTTAGGATTTCATCATTCTTCTCATTAAGATCCTTGCTTTATTAGCTTATTCACCTGTTAGGTTCAAGAAAAGTGTTCATTATTAAACGAATTAGTCTTTGTATAGTTTTGTTTAGTTTATAGTTTTATTAGTGCTTATAATGTAATAAAGTCTATCTTGGTCAAAGTTAAGCAAAGATGACCAAGGTTTGACAAAAGTTAGAAAAATAGAATAGGATTGGCAATAAGTATAAATACCCATCTAGGAGAGGTATTTATACAAGTCTTTACATTTTGTAAACTTCACTTCTCCCTCCCATTTCTATTTTCCCTTTGGAATGAAAAACTTTGAAAATGATGAAAAATACTCTCTATCTCCTCTCCTCTCCTCTCCTCTATAACTTTCGTATGATATCTACTATGCAAACATGACATATAACAAGTGGTATCTATCATCTGGAGAGATCTAGTGTGTGTTTCGTGGATCAAATCCAGCTTAACCGTACCAGTTTTTGATCAAGGAGCTTTCGTATCGTTGAATTTGTAGGTTTCGTAAAACGTTAAGTGTTAGATTTACGATTTGATGAGTTTTTGATATTAAAACATTAAAAATAACTTTCATAACCATCAATTTGTAGGTTTAATAACTAGTTTACAAAAAATACTTGTTTATACTTGAATTTGATCGAAAAACATAGATTTGATAGATTTTGTAAGTCATGAAATATGTTTCGGTAACTGTTTTTAGGCGGGAAAATAACTTTCATATTTCAGTTTTGAGGTTACGTATCATAGATAAGGTTTCATAAACTGCCATACGTAAGTGATTTCTTAGCTTTCGTAACATAGTTTAGCTTTCCGTAAAACCCAACTTTTTTTTATATAGCTTTCGTTCGTTTCTTCTGTTGTAACATAGAAGTTTATAAATTTGAAAAGATAACATTGATATTATCACTTTAAAATGCTTAAAGTCAGATTGATAAGTTTTTATTAGGTTTCGTAGCTAAGATTTACGAGGGTAAAATGTTTCTTAGATTTTATGAAAGTAAAGGCAATTTGGAATTTACGAAATCAGGTTTCGTAAATTGGAGCTTTCGGTAACCGTTTGGTTTCGTAAACAATGGAAGCTTTCGTATAACTGTGGTTTTGTAACTAGAAGTTTCGTATCAAAAGATTGGTTTTGGTTTCGAACTTCAAGCTTTCCTATCACATGTTTCCTTGTTGAAGGTTTTGTAACTGAAGGTTTCGTAACGAAGGTTTCGTATTACAGTTTAAGGTTTCGTAAGACTTGGTTTTGTAAATAAGGGGTTTCGTAACATAGCTTAACTGAAGGTTTCGTAATTCAGTTTTCATATTGGAAGGTTTCGTATCTCATTGGAAGAGGTTTCGTAACACAGTTTTGAGGTTTCGTAGACTGTTTCAGAGGTTTCGTAACACATTTTTGGGGTTTCGTAAACTGTTTCAAGAGGTTTCATAACACAGTATTTGGGTTTCGTACCATTGTTTAGGTTTTGTAAATTTTCCTATAATTTGGTTTCGTTAACACAGTTTAAGAGGTTTGTATATTTTAATCTTGGTAATTAAGTTTCGTATAAAAGTTTAGTGTTACTCTAGTCTTTTGTCACCATATCAGGTTACTTCATTGTATACCAAGACAATGTTGTAATTGCTCGTTAACTTTACGATTACAAGACTTTATCTCCAAAACGATCCAAGTTTTCATTGTAATCATTCGACACAACATGTCTACTTCAAATCAACAAACTTTAACTAACTCAGGAGCTAATAAAAGACCTCCAATGCTTGAGAAAGGGAATTATATTCCATGAGAAAGTAGGTTCGGAAAATATCTGGATAATAAGCGTGAAGACGGGGAGCGGATGTGGAACTCAATACAGAACTAACCTTATAAGAGGCCAATGATTCCTAATCCAGACAACGATCAGGAGAGCTCTTGAAACAATCTCAAACTGTCTACGGGAATAGAGTCAATACATTGCTGATGTGAAAGTCATGAATTATTTTCTTCAAGCAATACCAAATGATATATACAATTTAGTGGATGCATGTAAAATTACCAAGGAAATGTGGGAACAAATTAAAAGGTTGATGTTTGGTTCTAAGGTTACTAGTCATGTGAGACACTCACATCTTATGGATGAGTTTGACAAGTTTGCAGCAAAAGAAGGAGAATCGTTATAATCCGTGTATGAAAGGTTGACAACACTTGTGAATATTATGGATCGTAATAATGTTCGTCCTATTCCAGTGTCTATCAACACCAAGTTTCTTAATTGCTTGCAACCTAAGTGGAGCGAATATGTTACCATGGTTCTTTAGTACAGTTCGAATCACATGTTTTAGCATCCAAAGCAAAGAAAGCTACCAAGAATCATGATCCATTAGCCTTTATTGCTCATTTAAATGCTTCTTCGTCACAATCTTATGCAAATTCTTCTTATTTACCACAATCATACTATGTCACACATTCCTTATCAGGTGTTGATTATGAGTATGAATATCAAGGGGAAGTTACAAGGGATTCTCAAAAAGACATCTTACCACTGCATGATGTTATTAGCTCGGGCAATCACTCAAATTTCTACATACCTACAAATTCATCTTCATACTTCATCTAACATAAGAAATCAAGCTAGATCTCAGGAGGTCGAGTTGACATACAAACAAGAATGCAGGTTATGTGAAAATGGTAAACAAGATGCAGGAAAAGAACAGTTATCAAAGCATTTACTGCAGGAACAAGGAATGATGAAAGCAATCAAATTGTTCAGCGTGTTCCACGAACTGAGTCTACTACTGGAAAGGCAAATGTTCAGTGCTATAACTGCAATGAGAAAGGCCACTATGCCCGTGATTGTCAAAAACCAAGAGTTCGTGACGCAAAGTATTTCAGAGAACAAATGTTACTAGCTATGAAAGATGAAGCCGGAAGCAACCTCAACGACGAAGAAAATGATTTCATGCTTGACAATTCATATGGAGAAGAAATAATAAAAGAGTTAACTGCTGCAGTCATGTTGATGGCTCGAATTCAACCAACTGATGGTAATGCTGAGACTGTGCCATCATATGATGCAAAGGCTGTCAGTGAGGTAAATGCTTCATCCAAGGGTCATGAACAAGTGAGTCATGTGAAATGTAAAACTATTATTCAAACATCTGATGATGATCAAATTGATTCTAATATCATATTTGATGGTCCTTATGTGGAAAATAATACTGGCACATCTGAACATGATTCAAATGCTCATGATGAATATCATGAAATTCAAATGTTAGCATATAATGTTTAAAGAGAAGCTGAAAATCAAAACCGATTAAACAATGAGCTTAAAATGCAAAAAGCGCTGCTACAAAAGGATCTTGAGACGTGTAAGGATCGGGTCAAAACATTTGAGTCAAAAACAATTTAATGTTCAAAATATAAAGAAACATGTGAAGAATTGGAACGTGAATTATGGGCTGATAAGGACACCATTGAGAGAATTTTGAAAGAAAAGGATAAAATGCAAAGTGATTTTTTCAAAATTAAAAATGAAAAGATAATAATTCAACATGAAACTTAGTTAGCTAAAAAGGCTTTTAAAGATCAAGAAAATAGGTATCTTGAAGATATTGTTGATCTCGAAGAGAAACAGAGTTTTCATGATCGAATTGTCTATAAAATGGGTCAATCAATTCAAATAATTCACATGCTTGGAAAGAAACCAAATAAAGTTTATGACCCTTTTCTTAAAGGTGGGTTGGGTTATAAGAATCCCGAACGTCTCAAGAAGGCTATTGCAGCACAACCAAAAATATATGATGGTGAAATGCTTCATAGTGCTAAATTAAAAAATGATTCACCTAATTCAAAGGAAACTTTAGAGGATGCGGAAGAAAGTCGATTAAAAATGAGAAACAAAATGGCTCAAAATAACTATGGAAAATTAAATGCGCTTTATGAAACATTTGTTTCTCAACAAGAATTTTCTGTTAAACAAACATATTTTTTAATTCCTTCTACTTCTAATAATGGTTCTGAGTCAAAAGAAGTCACACCGGATTTACCAATTCCAAAAATGCCAAAAGAGAGTAGATTGTTAAAAATGTTTGACACAATGGGTGTAGCAATTAATGGTTTACAAACACGGATTGATAAAACTCTTTTAGAAGATAAACAACGAAGATGGATGTTTGACAGTCAAAATTCTTTAAGAGAATTTTATAAAACTGATGTAATTCCGATGTCTGCCTCTTTGTCAAAGAATTTGAAAGAACTTAAAGAAGAACTCATTGAAGAAGTACAGGAAATGTTAAATATTTTTGAATCAATGGAACAGAAAGTTAACAGAAGATCTCTAAAAGAAAATATTCTTCAAAATGAGATCGGTCAACTTTTGGAAGTATCCTTGACAAGTGAAATTCAAAATTGTGTGTTGCTTTCTGTTGAAAAACAGAAAAATAAGTTGTTAAAAGCTGAACTTGACAAGTGACTCCAAAGATATCCAAGCCAATTTACTCAAAAGAATCAAAATTCTTGAGAATAATTTTAAGCGATCACAAGCTCAAAGTATTATTTTGAACTTAAATACAACATCAAAAAGCAAAAATGGCTTGTGACATCTCTTGGAAGTCAAAATTGTTAATAATAAATGATGAGAACGTGTTGCTCAAAACTCAAGTGGATTATATTGTTAAAAAGGAGAAAATATCAAACTTGAATATCAAAAGCTTTTCAATTCAATAAAAGCAACACAGACTTAACATCAAAAAAAGCTTGATGAGTTGATTGAACATGTTAATCAAAAGACATATGCTTATGCTGATGTGCGGGCTCAGAATCAAGATCTTTTGATGACAATATCTGAACTAAAAAATAAGCTTAAAACAGTTGACAAGGGAAAGAATGTGAACACTAAGTTTGACAAATCTGAGACCTCAGAAACACTCCTTTGTGTAACACCTTTGCCTAAAAACATAGCAGTTAAGGCTAAGAATGTGTCAAATACTAAGGTCAATACAGATAGGTCAAAACCAGTCACTTCATATTCTATACCAAAAAACGAGCAAAGTCAAAAACAGAGTGCAAATGTAATCACACGAGGAATATATAGAATCATAAAAACAGAGACACAATCGCCAGATTCTAAATCTAACTTGAATGTTTCTAATTCCACAATTGTAGAAAGTTCTAATAGTATTAGAAGACCAAAGTCTAAGGACACTAAATCAAAGGATAAAGTCTTGAAGAACAATAATGATAAGAGACCATCTGCACATGTTCGGAAGATGTCAAGTAGTGTTAGTATAGATTCTAATAAGCGTGAAACAATGCATTCAAATGTATGTCAATCAAACACAAGTGTATTAAGTACCAAGATTGTAAATGCTGTTAATGACGGTTCGAATATTGTTTGTGTTTCTTGTGGTAAAGATGTGTTTTTACTTTCTCATGAAAAATGTGTTGCTCGTTATGCTTTGTCTAGGATTTCTAGTGTAAAAAGAGCCTTATTCATTACCCCCATAGCAGCAAAATCTAAGAATTTAGGAGCTACTTTTGTATTGAAAAATCTATATTGAGTGTTGCTAAAACCTCAACAGCAACAAATAAGGTCTCTAGTGTGTTACCACTATCTCCTGATTCTAGTCAAAGTAGGACACTTAGAAATTACATGAAAAACAAAATTGAAACAAGTAGAAAGTCGCAAAAATGGTTTGAAAACCAACAATGTTTTAATTGGACACCCAAGAGCAAAACTGCTCAATCACTCCCTAGTGAAACAAAGAGTCGTATCCGTGTTCGTTCTACATCTACACAACGGTTTACCATCAGAAAATGGGTGCCAAACTGTCCCATTCTTCCATTGCAAATAGTTTCATGTGATGCATGTGATCCAACTCGTCCTTTAGATTGTTGATAGCGGATGCTCGAAGCATATGACTAGCAATCTTCAACTGCTAAGAAATTTCATTGAGAAATTCATGGGAACAGTTCACTTCGGGAATGATCATTCGCTGCAATCACTGGATACGGAGATTATGCTCAAGGAAATCTCACGATATGTCATGTATACTACGTTGAAGGCCTTGGTCACAATCTATTTTAGTTGGACAATTTTGTGATGGAGATTTAGAAGAAGCCTTTCGTTCAAACACGTGTTATGTTCGGAATTTGGAGGGTGATGATTTGCTTACCGGTTCTCATGATTCAAATATCTATACTATCTCTATTTTTGAGATGGCGGCTTCTTCTCCAATGTGCTTAATGTCCAGAGCCACATCAATAAAATCTTGATTATGGCGCTGCAGGCTTTCTCATTTGAATTTTGGTACCATTAACCAACTCACGTCAAAAGATCTAGTTGATGGGCTTCTAAAATTTAAGTATAATAAAGATCACTTATGTTCAGCCTGTAAACAAGGTAAAAGCAAGAAAGCTTCACTTCCACCAAAATTGGTTCCAAGCACAGAATCCAAACTCGAACTACTTCATATGGATTTGTGAGGGCACCCCCCCCCCCCCCCCAAATGAGAGTCGCAAGTATCAGTGGCAAGACATATATTCTCGTGATCGTTGATGATTACTCTCGGTATACCTGGGTATATTTTCTCCGTACCAAATATGAGGCTCCAGATATGATTATCGATTTCATTAATCAAGTCAAAGGAATCTAAAATCTCAATTCTGGATGGAATTTTCGAACTGATAATGGATTAGAATTCAAAATGAAATATTACAGTCATTTTATGCAAAGTTAGGCATTGTTCATAAAACTTCAATTGCTCGTACGCCTCAACAAAATGGTGTTGTTAAACGATGAAATCGTACACTCATCGAGGTTGCTCGAACCATGCTTATCTTTTCTAAAACTCTAAAATTTCTTTGGGCTGAGGCTATTGCTACTGCTTGTTTTACTCAGAATCGCTCTATTGTACACACTCGGTACAATAAGACTCCTTGTGAGTTGATTCATGGAAGAAACCCCAATATTCAATACTTTCATGTGTTTGGATCTCTTTGTTATCCAACAAATAATCATGATGATCTTAGAAAAATGAAACCGAAGGCTGACATTGGTATCTTTATTGTAGGGTTTTTAGATAGATAGGTTACCAAACTATCAACTTTTGTTCGCCTAAGTTACTAAACTTTTTTTTGTTCATTTGGGTTACTGGACTATCAAAACCGGTTAAATTTGGTATCGAACTATCGGTGACCGGTTGCTAGTGTTAATTCCCGGTTACATTGACAGCGTGGCATTTGACTTTTGATACAAATAAGTTACTGAACTTTGCGAATTTGTTCACCTAAGTTACTAAACTTTGCCAATTTTTACACACGTTTTTATACACATTTTTATACACACATTTTTATAAACACGTTTTCATACCCACATATTTTATACACACATTTTTATACACGGTTTTATACACATCTTTTTATACACACATTTTTATACACACGTTTTTATACACACATTCTTGTACATATTTTTATACACGGTTTTTGTAAGAGAAGCATTGCAGAAACTACAAGGATCAAAGTGTAACTTATAGAAAGTTTAGGGGTTTATGTTGTAACTTTAGAAGATTTTATCTTTTCTCGCTCATTTCTTGTATAAATACCCTGTACTATTTTTCATTTTCAGTTCAATGAAATCACTTTCACTGTGTGTTTTCCTCTCAATTCATCATTGTCAACAGTTTTATACACACATTTTTTTACACGGTTTTATAAACACGTTTTTATACACATATTTTTATACACGGTTTTATACACACGTTTTTACACATATTTTAATACACAGTTTTATACACACATTTTTATACACACATTTTTATACACGATTTTATACACGTTTTTATACACACATTTTTATACACGGTTTTATACACAAATTTTTATACACACATTTTTATACACGGTTTTATACACACAAAAAGCTGTATAAAAACGTGTGCATAAAAACGTGTAAAACGTGTGCATAAAAAGTATATATAAAATTGTGTGTATAAAAATATATAAAATTGTGTGCATAAAAAATATAAAAATGTATAAAAATATATATATATATATATATATATATATATATATATATATATATATATTATATATATATATATATATATATATATATATAACTAATTGTGTGCTATAAAAACGTGTAAAAATTTTGTGTATAAAAAACGTGTATACAAATGTGTGTTTATATAAAGCGGTGTTATAAAAAGTGCATTTAAAATACATGGATAAATGTGTATAAAAACTGTAATTTTTAGAGGTATTTTAGATGAACAAAACAAAAATAGTTTTGTACTTAATGCGAACAATTCGCAAGTTGTGTACATCCATGTCAAATAACCTGATAAGTTTCTGAGTTGGATAATTGGGCCCACAAAAAGCTGACTGGAGAAGGACAAAACTTTATATTCCCGGTTGACAGTCTAATGAGGGTAAACCTGAATGAAAACACCTTTTGTTGTTCGGTAACCTTAAAGTCAAACTTTGATAGTCCAGTAACCCAAATGAACAAAAAAAGTTTAGTAACTTAGGCGAATAAAAGTTGATAGTTTAGTAACATGTCTATGTAAAAACCCCTTTATTGTCTATTCTGAGTCATCACGCGGATTTCATATCTATAACTACCGAACTAAAAATATAATGGAAATGATCCATGTCAAGTTTGCTAAACTCACACCATGCTTTGATTGCAACATTCAGAACCGGAATAAACTCACTGGAATTTTCAAGTTCATTAGGAAGATTCATGTCAGTGCCTTCAAAAACAGACTTGGATAATTTGTTTGGTCCTTTGTATGAAGAATGCTATGCGACGAGTTCACCAGAAGTGTCAGATAATTCTGCTTTAAATACTCTTAATAACGAAAACACTTCTTCATCATCGTCAATTGTCATTGAAGAAGATGAAGCTCCTCAAATAGTATCCTCATCAGCAGAACAAGTTGCCACTGAACCAAACTCTACAGTCTTGAATGAAAATGCCGATGAATTAGTTCAAGAAGACGTTGCAGAATTTGACAGAAATGTTTTCTGTTATCCACCTCAAACTCCTATATTCGAAGAAGCTGAGTCATCTTCAATATATCTGGATCCATCAAATATGCACGAGTTTCACCAAACACGTCGCTCTACTGATAAGTGTACTAAGAATCATCCAATTGAACAAGTGATTGGTGATCCCTCAAAACCAGTAATGACAAGACGTCAACTTCACACTGATGCTAAAGTATGTATGTACGCACTAACAGCGAGTACTACAAAATCGAAAAATATCAAGGAAGCTATTCTTGATGCCAACTGGAGTGAATCCATGCAAGATGAGCTCAACCAGTTCAAATGCCTTGATGTTTGGGAACTTTTCGAATGTCCTATTAGTAGAAACATAATCGCAGTCAAATAGATTTGAAAAAACAAGACTGATGCTGAAAACACGGTTATTAAGAACAAGTCTCGTTTAGTTGCCAAAGGATATGGTCAAAAGGAGGGCATCAATTTTGAGGAATCTTTTACACCAGTTGCAAGACTTGAAGCTGTCAAAATTTTTGTGGCATATGCGGCTCACAAGAACTTTTCTATTTAAAAAACAAGAAATTAAACAATCACACTCTCCGGCAGCGGCGCCAAAAACTTGATGTGTCGTTGTGAGGTTGTTGTCTTAGATTGTTCAAGTTTTAAATTTATATTTTGTCGACTTTACCTAAAACAACACTTTAACAGGCAGTGTACCCGATCAGATGTAGTTTCGTTGGTAAGTAGGGTGTCGATCACTAAGAGCAAGAACTTAATCTTTTATTCTATCAATATTTTGGTTAACTAAATTAAGTTAATTTAAACTGTGTTAATTCTATTCTATGTTAAACGTATGCTAAACCAATGTTAACCCTAATTCTAACGGATAAGGGGGGTTTTAGTCTGAGAGACTAGCACGGGCTTGGTGGTAACTTAGATCAATTCAAGACACAATAACTCACGCAAGCAGATAAACAAAAGATAGAAGAGCGGTCTAGCCAAATATAAGAAAACTGCATTAGCTATGATTAATCCAATTCAAATGTTGGTTTGTTTATTTAGTGCAACGAGTGCTTGAGGCAGCATATCATTCCAAGATTTAGGCAGTACTTCTTCCTAAAACCTAGACACGTAGAATTCTGTCAAAATTAAATGCATCCACATAAAGCATCCTATTTGCTTATTATAATACATCTTAGGGATTAAAGCAATGATGACCTTGTTAAACCCTAGCCCATGGGGACTTTACCCACTTACTACTTAACGACTTTTTATATACTAGTAGTCCACTGTCCAAGTCCTTACCAATTGAATAAGAACGTACTCATTGATCCCAGGTCACCTGCTGGTCCAACTAAGCATAGGTCAATAATTGTGATCGTATGATTATAGATATATAAATTACGAATATGGAGAGCCATCCCAGCATCTAGCTAGCGAGATATTTTGTAATCCTAGATCTAGTTGAATGATGGGTCACATACTTAAGTACGTAAACAAGTATAAATTGATAAACATAAATAAGTAATCAACGATAAATTAAGCAGTCGATATAAACAAACCAAACATTTAAATCTTCATAAACATGGCTAATACCTAAGGGTATTAGCCGTTAATCATTGTAATCAATACATGAGTAATAATTCAACCAAGGTAAACTAACCGAGTTAAACGAATGATACCAAAAATCGAACAATTACTAGATTATAGGAGATTACAAGGTGTTTTCTATGAAGTTAATAGCTTTGCTTGACCTCTTCTGTTTTTCTTGTCTTCTGAAAATCGACTTTTGTGGTAAAGGTATCAAAAATATGATCAAGCACACTGAAACCCCATTTTTAGGTTTTCTATTTATACTGTCTGGAATTTGGTCGATACGCCGTATTGGTTGAGGTCAATACGATGTATTGGAGGAATCTTGGAGTAGGGACCACGTTTGATATCTTCCAGAATCTTCATATACGGCATATGGAAGTCTTCTGGATATGACGTATAGGACTTTGTTTCTTTGTGGTTTCTTGTGTGTGCAGGAACATATACGCCATATCTTCCTTGATGGATACGGCGTATAGAATGTTAGAAAAGTTTCTTCATATTTCTTTGTTTAAGCTCCAGAATGCGTGCCTTTTAGCTAATCTTCATAGAGTACTCCATAATTACTGCAATTCTCAAATATAAACGATTAAGTAACAGTTCTTGCAATAATTATATAAAATGGGTAATTTACATGGGATAAATGATGCTATAAAAGTGACGTTTTTTGATGTCATCAATAGACAAGTATACCCTTTTGTATGTAATATAGCTTAGGTAAGTCCAGGTCATCCCAAGAGAATTGAAGTTTTCACAGTTTGTAATTAAGGTGCTAAGGTCAATATGATTGTCACAGATTAAATTAACCACAACGTGTATATAACAATTATTGTGAAGAAAGCTATGAAAGGATTATTCATGCAAATGATTAAAGTATGTTTGTTTATGCAATGATCACTAAGATAATAAGTATTTTGGATAGTGTTTATAAGTTTAGAAATAAAGATAACACAAGTTCCAAATCCTTTCAGCTTTTAAATGTAACTAATGATTATATTGATTAATAACAATAAATCCTTTCAGCCTTTATAAGTTATTATAACCAATATAATAAGTGGAATGATAGAACACATATGTAAAAAACCCCTTTCAGCCTATATTCTTATATAAAACTTGTTTTACCAATTCAACAAACACATATCTAAACGCTCCATATCAAAGATCACATATGGCCCAAACGAACACAAGACCACTACTCCATAATCAAACAAGTAATAAACATATTTAACTCATAAAATTTAGAAACTTTCATATCATAAGATAATATAAGTGTACCAAAGTT
>BQNB010008713.1:46150-89056 GCA_026074375.1 Tanacetum coccineum
TCCCAACAATCCTCCCCTAAACTTGATGTTCATCTTCTGAATCTTCAAGTTTCTTCTTTAAAAGTCTTCATCATACTCAGGAAGATGCATTCAAACCTTTCATTGACCTTTTTGCTGCTTTACCATAAGCTTGAGCAGTTGATAGCACATCTCATTAAAATGATCAGTTTGAAGTTTCTTGTTTAGCATATTGGTGATTGTTTTCTCATAACCATCTGTTCTTTGAATGTGACTTCTCTAGGAAAATTTGGGAGGATTTGAAAGATAAAATGGATAAGAGAGGTTTGTCAAATAGTTAGGATGTTTTGATTGACTTCTCAAGGAAAGTTTCTTCTTTAAAAGTCTTCATAATAACTCCATTGGAAGCATTCTAAGGAGAATGTTATTGGCTACAGCTGTTTACCATATTTGGAAAGAGAGGAATAGCAGATTGTTCAGTGGGGAAGTGAAGGATGGGATAACTGTTCTAAAAATCATCACTGAAAGTGTAAAATTGCAACTAATAGGCCTTAAAGTAAAGAAGTCTTCCAATGTTGATAAATTGCTGCAAAATGGAATGTAATGATGAACTACAAATGATAAATGTCTTGGTTCAAGCTGTTATTATATGTTTGACTGGTTCAAGACTGAAAGGATTTGCTAGATATGGCTTGGATATCAATGTATAGTTCATAAAGGAATTGCAGAGGGCCCTATATCTTGACTTTAAGAACCTTTTGTAACACCCCCATTTTTACAATATAGTAGCGGAAGCTAATCTGGGGTATTACTTCATGGATACAACAATCATAATCATAGAAAACAACTTTAAAAGAAACATTGTTGGAAAATTTTAGTTATCATTCATTATAATCAGAGTTTTTACAAAATGCAGGTCCCAAAATCTAAAACATCATGTTTGAATGATAACAGTTCAGCCACCTTTGAGTCCATGCCACTCCGTACCGCAACTTGCTCAATTACCTGAGATAAACATGCTAAAAAGGGTCAACACAAAGGTTGAGTGAAATTTATAGGTTTGAAATGTGATAGTTAAATACAAGTTATAGTGTAAATACTGAAGTGTTGGTATCTTGCAGGAATAATTGTTATGAAGAACATTATTGTATAGTGATCAATATTATTCACCCTAAATCATGAATCACTAAAGAGATATTGGAGATATACCCAAAGAGAACATTGGAGATATTACACAATGAGATATTGGGAGATTATTACCAAAGAGGATTCTAGGAGATATTACCCAAAGTAGATACTAAAGAGTATTAGGATGATACTACATGAGTAGATTATTTCCATGTACTTAGCAATAATATATAAGGATAACATATAATATTTGCATTCATGATTTTATAGTAGGTGGTTCACGGGGTTTATAAGATATTGTGTGCATTATGATAATTCATAAATCCTTGGAAAAGTAATCACTTTGTTTTTAAGGATAAATGAGTATGTAAAAGAGTTTGTATCAAGCATGTTATCCCCTTGCGGGTTTAGAAAACATGTATAATAAGTAAAGGCGAGGTTATTGAACTTCACTGATATGTAGGTGTAATAAAATGCAAAATGAAAGTTGCGACCTTATCACAAATCTTATACTAGGGAATGTTGATATAGCAAAATGATATAAACAGCACATGTTCATGCAACCTGAGTATACATGAGGAAGTTTAGGAGATTGTACTCTAGAACCTTTGTTTTAAGAGTTTATGAGTTTGATTTGAAGAATTTGGAATATGGTATCACCGTTCAGGCCATAATAATTCAGGAGTCATTCAGTAAATTCTGAGGGCTAGGGCAGCTTTAATCGTTAAAACCCAACAACTCAGTCAGAAACGTAATTACCAAGATAAAAATATCTTGTATATGAAGCTCTCCTGGTTTTGTGTACATTTTTAGCTTCCGGATGATAGGTTTTAAGCGTTTTAATCAATATTTGGAAATGTTAAGCACGTCAAGCATTAATTAAAGTTATGTCTGGTAATGTTTTGAATGTGTTTTTATACCTTTTTTAAATATGTTTACATTTTAGATACTGGGGGGGTTGGAAATTTGCAAAGTTAGACCCTGGAGTTTGCATTTTTACGACTTTGGTCCTTCAACTTTAAAAGATATACCAAGTAAACCTTGGACTTTGAAAAGTGACATAATAGATCCCTGGAGTTATAACTTTGATAAAATGACACATTTAGCCCTTTTAGTTATAAGTTTCCAAAAGTTACGATATATACCCCTTGCATGGATTATAATTACAAAACATGTCCAAATTGCCATGAAAGCTTAGTTTAACATTACAATAGACATTTATAAGTTATAATAAACTAAAATATGAAGTTTTAACACAACACAAGTTTAAAATAACGATTCGTTAAGCTAGGAAGTAAAACGGGTCATATTAGGGTTTCAAAATGTAAACGCGTGGGTTTTAAGTTCAAATTCTTTCATGACTTATCAAAGCACTTATTTTAACATTATATAAGCTTATTAGGATAGATTATAATAATATTTTACAAGTTTAGCTCATAATTTAAGTAAAAATATGAAATTAGGGTTTTGGGTGTACGGTTTTGGATCAAAAAGGTACAACACATAGGTTTTTGAGTTCAAAGCTTTATATTATGATTTTAGCAAGATAATATGAAGATTATAACGTTATAAAAGCAGATCATAAGTTTAGAGAACCTGTTCTTGAGCTTATGGCTTGGAAACGGGTCAGAATCGGGACTTTCGGCTTCGTACGCCTAGAATAACGACTCCCGGGCTTCGTTTCTTGGTTTCTTTTGCTTCCTTTCTGAACTTGAGCCTTCTTAAGATCACTTAGGATCTATTAGAGCAAAGTATTGCTTCTATGTAAGGGTTATAGAGGAGGAAGTGGGGGATGAAGAAAAATGAAGAGTTTAGGTTGCTATTTATAGGTAAAATGATCTTGGTGACTAAGGTAAGCTTATGATCTGAGTTAGGACATGTGTAAGGGCTAGAGGGTGATGAGGAGGGTCTAGTAGATGTGTTGGTCAAGCTAGAAACTAGCTTTGGTGAGTTGTTTTGCCCATGTGATGCCGCGGCTTATACTAGAAGAAACAAGAGACCATGTGCAAATTTTATACTATAAATGATGAAGATATTTGTTTAGAAGGTGTGTAAGCTGCTTAGGTATGAAGGAGGTGAGTCATGGAGGTGCTTGTTTGCAAAAAGATTAGTTAAAATGGGTCAAAATGAAAGAAAGGTGTATACGGGTACATTTAGGGCTTATTAGGGTTCGGGTTAAGTTTTCTAGCTTGGATTTCGTGTACATTTGATTAGGAATGATAGGTTACTGATCCTAAGACATATATTAAGGATTATAATCAAAATTTGATAGGTGGTTTGGGTTAAAATGGGTAGAAAATGAGTAAACGGGTCAAAGTTACAATTAGGGCACAATTAGGGTTTTCTGGATTTATTTCTTGTATAATTGAAGTAGAATGATGAAATGATGATGGAATATGATTGAGAATGTTGTAATTTATGTTATTATGACTTATTTAAGTATTGTTTTAGGTTTATAATGGATAAAAATGAAGAAACGAGTCATGGTTTACTATTTTGCTCGGGTTAGAGTTTCTGACTTTTGAATTAGGGTTTTGAGTGTAAAATGTGTATGAAAGCTTATGAATAGAATAATTAGGGTTTACACATTGTATATTGAGTGTAGTAGCTTGCACACAAGTGATGGTGAAGAAATTAGAATGAAAATGGAGGTAAAACGGCTATTTTGGAGATCATGCTTAATGACTTGTACATTGAACTTTTAGAGACTTGTACTTTGACTTGAAGAGATTTTATACTTAAAATGATATGTTATATTGCTTGTACATATGCTTTAGTAGCTTGTGCATTCACTTTAGATGTTAATCTTTCATAGAATTAGGGTTTAGAGGCATCTGATAACGGTTTAAAGCCCGTTTTGATATAACATTGCAAATGGTACATTATAGGAATAATGTACTTTGTAAAAATGATATTATGATATTGACTTGATATATTATGATGATTGCTTGGCATATATGAAGATAGGATTGTCATAGATAGGTTGCGTGAGCTCGTCTACTTTAGTTATGACATACTGAGATATTTAAGTAATGTAATAAAGCGAAAAAATTTCCCCGTACAATTGTGATAATAGTAAAATAGGTTGATGAAAATTCTTGGGTTATTATAGTTTCAGCGTGTGTTAGATGAGATAGAGAGAGAGAGAGAGTGTGTGATAAATCTAAAAGACGGGGTGTGAGTGTGGATGGTGCATGGGTAGTTGCGGAGGCAATTTTACCAAATTACCCTTCTGTTTTTTTTTGTTTTTTTAATACAAAATCCTTTTTAATCTTCACCCTTCTTTTTTTAGATGGATGGCTGGGATTTGTCCCTCAGTATCCAAGAAAAGAAGGGTTTCTTAAATAACTCCCCTCAAAGTTTAGATTAAACCCAAAATTATCTAAAGATTAAAAATTCTAATTAAAATGTTGTTTATATCTTAATGCAAAACTAATAAAAATATGACTTTTATAAATAAGGTATTATGCAAAGGCACATCTAAATCTAAATTAAATCTATCATAGCCACTTATTTTTTCATCAAATTAAAAAAACACTTTAATCCTTTTTTTTAAATTAAGTATCTCAAGAACCGTTAATCATTACGTGGAACGAACCATACCATCGCGACGAAAATTATGCTTTATATAGAGGGGCACTTTTATATAATTTCAACGAACTGTTTTTGGAGTTATTTTTGTGAGTATCGAAATTTCCGTCATGAAAAATCACATGTGATTTATAAAATCGGATAGTTTAGAAATCACATGTAATTTATGAAAATCACACGTGATTTGTAAAAGAAAATCACATGTGACTTTTTCAGTCACAAATTTTAATCAAAAAAATTCGAAAAAAAAGTTTGTCGAAAGTATAACCACAGCAAAGGAAAACTAATAACTTTATTAATGGTTATTATTGATTTTATTGATAATTTTTTAATCTTTTGGTGACGTGGGATTTGTAGCTTGGATGGAGCGTTTTTATAAGATTGGTAGATTGAATTTGTAGTGTGTAGTATATACAGTAGAGTTCGTCGGAAAAACTGAGCTTGCCGGAAGAAAATGAGCTTGACGGAATTGAGTTTGATAAAGATTGAATTTGATGAAGCAAACCAAAATTAATTTTATTTTCTTTTTTATTAATTAATAAAAAATTTGAAAAAAAAATGTTACATAAATGGTCCATGTGGTTTATTTGAATGTGAAATGATGATAATGCCTTTGCACTTAACTTGCAATTGGATGGAAAGTCAATCAAAGGACCGGACAATCCAATTTGGACAACCACAGGGACCATTGGTGTAATTTTTTGCGTTTTAGGACCAAGCGTGCAATTTCATGTAAACCACAAGGACCAAACATGTAATTAACTCTATACAAAATAGAGACGGCAAGTATGGCCCATAATCATAAAATTGGGCTGATTTGGACCATTTTAGAGAAGGCTTGTGTAACATTCCGTATTTTTAGGTCATTTACAACGTCATATATTTTACTAATAATTTTTTTGTTTTTCGTATGCATTTACTTTTAATTATAATAATTAAGTTAAATCGCGTAAGCTAAAAATTAGCGTTCAATGTAAACGGGCATCAAACAATTAAATGTTTACATCAAGCAAGGGTTATATAATTATTAACTTTGTTCATCTTATTTTTATCGGATACGTAAAGTGTATACGTTTCGCGATAAATTGCGTTTAGGCACTCCCGGAACCACCAAAACTTTTCTACGCTTCAACAAATACCCACATTTATACCCAATACATAAAAATTACTAAACATCATCACCTATATCTTCTTATTGCCGAAATTCTTGCAATGTATACCAAGATATAAGAAAATTTTTCATTTGGTCAAATGTACATCCATCCTTCATTAATTCTAGCCATGCCTTCTCATTAAACTACACCATGCCATGTCTCTTTGACTTGGACCAAGACCAAGACCATCCCTTAGACCATACCATGTCTCCTTGACTAAGTCTTGCCATATATATGCATGTATATCTAGTAAGAGATCACATACAAGCATAACACTTGATAAAAATCAAAATTTTCTTCCCTTTTTCTCTCTACTAGCTCACGGCATCAACCCCCCCCCCTACACAAACCCATACAAAATTTTATTCAACCCATACACTTCTATATACATCTATCCTAAGATATTCTAAGGTATTTCCAAGCATTGGCTAACCTTTTTCAAGTATTAATCAAGAAAAGTGAAACTAGGGTTTTAAAATGGAAAGCTAGGGTTTTATATCTAAACAAGGGTTTAGATACTTTGGTTCATCATCTTACATCATAATAAGGTTATCTAAAAACCTTCATGTCTTTACTTTCATCATTTTTATATGTTTACATGTTTTATATAACTATATCACCACTTAGGATTTTTAATATGTAAAACGAATTATCACTTATGTTTATGAATTTACACACTTTTCTTATGTCATATTGTTATATATATCATGGAAAAATGGATTAATAAATATGTTGACATGTTGTTTAAGTATAAACATGATTTTGTATAAATTTGGGTTTATAAAGTTAATAAAACAAACTCTTTATAAATGAACACACTTGGATAATAAAAGGGTGATTTGATTTCGACTTCATACAGTAGGTTTGACATTACATAAAAATAATACGCCTCATGACGATTCCAAAATGATAAGAAACTCGAAAAACCGATTTATAACGAAAAAGATACGTTAGTTACGAGTTTACGACGAGAAATACTTTTATAAAACTATTTTTATAAAATTTACTATTCATTACAGAAAGTGATATTTTTAAAACATCAAAAATATGATATAACTTTTAATTACGAGATCGTACTCGAAAGAATCGTTAAAAACGGAGCTATAACGAATAAAATACGACGTTTACGAGTTTACGATAACAAAAACTATAAAAATAAGTATATATCTGTTATGAACAGTAAAAATCACTATTCATCAGAAAAACTAAAATTTTAAAAATGTTATATTTTGATAACTCGACTTAATACGAAAATGTGGACATAAGAAACGTAAGAAACGGGCTTAAAACGAGAAAGTTACGCATTATTTTCTAACTTGTGCACTATTTCCTGAGGTGAATAGTGTTGGTTCGTTTTTAAAATAAATTTTTGCGAAACATTTTAGAATCATTTATATAATATTTATACATGTCTTAAACTTTATAAATATTATTTTACAAAGACAATTGAATTATATATTCGATTATACGAGTTCAAATACACGAATAATATTTAGCAAATGGGATTTAATCATTATTTCACAAACACGATTAGATGGTGATTGAACTATATAGACCTATATGTGGTATTAATCAAAGTACTATATTACTAGGGAGTTTCATAATGAGGCCTCTTCGGATGGCGTATCGACGAGTTGTTGGATTTACGATTTAAAGTGTCCTAACTCCTCGAACGTCATGTCATGACCTCTTAGATTATGATAGCCCGAACGATAGTACGATGTAACAACTATAAGATTATATTCAAGTACTCGGTACTTATACGACCTATATTGGATTAGGTTGCCTTCGGATTCCTTCGTGACGCATTTTTATCCAGATTACAGCCTGATTATTAATGCCAAAGTTACCATTATTGCCGAGAAGTCCCTAGTTTTAACAATGAACGTTAACATGCTTATTTATAAAAGGTGGAGAGCGCACTGGGTGCATTATGATAGATCTATCGGGATCTAACAAACCCCACCGTACTATGGAGTCCCTAGTTTGATCGGGTGTCATTAACATTGAGAGGTGTTAGGGTGTTGGCAAGCATCCTATTTTCTGATTGGGGCACAAATCTAGTTAAGGCTTCGGTGTCATGAGCTTAGTGCAATAATAAATGTTTTGGACTTCTGAATGTGTTTTAGAGTCTACTATTACTTCGATCTTGTGGTCCACCCTTTTTACCGATAAACCTATGATTTCACTCAACCTTTGGTGTTGAAACCCCCCCTTTTTTGTTTTTTTTTTTTATTTTAGCCCAACAATTTTTATTTTCAGGTCGCCTAGAGTTGAAGATTGGACGGGAGCCGGGGCGGATATCAATGAAGAACAGGGATTCTTTGTTTTATCTAAAGATTATGCCACCTTTTATAGACTTTAAAAACCTTAAGTCATCTTTGGTATCTATGAAGCTTTTGTTAAAATTGAAGAAGCTTATGACTTTTAAACGCTTATGGACCTAATGTATTAACCGGAAATTTTGCTATAAATGAAATTTATCTAAAAACACCATTTATTTGGTCGTTTCCTATATCTTGATTATTGTACTTTGAAGTAGCACCCCAATGTTACCATTCCGCTGCTACATTGGGATTTTTTTGGGGTTGTTACATTAATAGGACCCAAATCTAGCGCAATACCCTAATTGTTCTCCATCTTCCTCAAGTAATTGGTTCAGGTGGTAGACCCAAGCCTAAGAAATCATTGGGGGACGACTTGCTCAAACCTAGGTTTGGGAGTTTTTGTCTAAATAGTACCAATGAATCCACCTCTCTCAAGATTTAACACACTTGGAAGTGGGGAAGACAGACGAAAACTTAAGAAATTGATGGAACTTTTTACAAAACTGTCTGCTAGGGTTCTTGACTTGGAGACAACAAAGACTACTCAAGCAAAGGAGATTGCTAATTTGCAGAAGAGAGTCAAGAAGCTGGAAAGGAAGAGGAAGTCAAGAACTCCAGGGATGAATATATTCAAGATTGGTACCTCAAGAAGAAGAAGTTTGGGTATAGGAGATGCAGCTCCAAACAGGACGGAGTAAAGAATACAGATTAATAGAGTTTAATCATTAAAGACAGTGATTTGATAGAAGAGATTGATGCTAATATGGATGAAGCTATTGAACATGTTTATGATGCTAACAAAGATATAGTTGAAGAAGGAGAAGTTCAAGTTCACACTGCTGATATGGAAGTTAATACTGCTAGAACAGAATCAGTTATCTACTCTGCCAGTTAGTTAATATTACTACTTGCGAACCTGTAACTACAGCTGCATGCCCCAGTTCCACTACCGCCCGAGTGCCCCGGTTACTACTGCTGGTGTAATCTGTTAGTAACTTGCTGGTGAACATATTACTGCTAGCTGAACCAAGTACTCATGCCAACAATAACAAATATACCATGAAGAAGAAAGATCTCACCATTTGCTCAGACCCTTGTGAAGATGAGAAGTAAGAAATCAAAGGAAAAAGGGGTGGTTATGAAAGAACCTAGTGAGACTGCTACAAGACCAACAATACCACCTCTATAACATGATCCAAAAGACAAGGGAAAGGGAAAGATGGTTGAACCTGAGAAGCCATTAAGGAAGAAGGACTAGATCATGTTTGATGAGGAAATTGCTCAAAGATTGCAAGCTCAGATGCAAGCTGAACAAGAAGAAGAGGAAAGGCTGGCAAAGAAAAGAGAAGAAGATGCAAACATTGCTGAATGGGATGATGTTCAAGCTATGATGGATGCAGATTATGAGCTAACATGCAAGATTTGTTAGGATTACAGAAAAAGACTCGGTTTCACCCCATGCTTTCTTATATTTACATAGCTTATTAGTTTTTATATAGTAATACGTATGATTTATGGTGTGGGTCCGGGTCTTTACCCCTCTGTAAGCCCACACCATAGCCACTTTTAATGGGCAATATTTTGGTAAGAATTATTTAAACCCACTCCACACATGGAGATGGTGGTTTTGGTGAAATCATTGCCACAACACGTCTAAGTGTGTTTTTTTTTCTCATTTTCACTCTCCATCCATCCTCTCCTCTCTCTCTCAACACTTCTTTCTTCTCTAAAGATGACTACTTCCATCTTTGAGCTACCTAGACCACCGGATCTGAATTTCTTTGATTCTAACAATTGGTATCAAGAAGCCATGTTTATTTTGGGTTTGTTTCTACTTTGTTATGGTCTGGTTGGTCCTGTATTTTTTATCATTATGCATTTGATCCGGTTACTGTTTTCATGTACTATTCAAGTCACTGTTCATAATACTGTTCATGGTGTTCATGTTCTGTTCAAAACTACTGTCCGGTTACTGTTCATAGTATATTTGTAACAGTTTCTTATTGTTGTTGTTACAAGTTCTTTTAGATCTATTCTTTTTGTGCTTTAAAGATAACTTCTGGGTTTATTATTTCTTGGTTGCGGTTTGAACAAAAAGGAAAACCCAGATCCAAAATTATAAGGAAAAGTACAAAAAAAGCTAACAAAATATCTTCAGTTGCGTTTTGCCTCTAAACCTGCATTTTTGGGTTGTTTTGCGTTTTGACTTGGAATTTCTAGCGTTTTGACGTTGCGTTTTGCCAAGATGAAGACCCTTTTGCAAGAATATAGAAAAGAAATGCTGCCAAAAATTTGTGTATGTTGCGTTTTGTATCAAAACGCAAGACTGTTGCATCTTGGTTTTGGTTGGTTGCGTTTTGTTAACCCAAGACTCAAACCGAGTCAACTCGGTTATTACCGAGTTGACCCGGTCAAGACTCAACTGAGTCAAACAAATGAAACAGAAATGAAGAAATTAAACAGGACAGACTCGTAAAACCATACACAACAATAACAACATCATAAAATAATCAATCCAACAATCCAACAAATCCAACAATACTATCCTATCAACCCATCATCACAATTACAGCCTCAACACATCCATCAATCTAACCTAACCCATCGTCACATTAACATAATCATCTCAATCCATCTCCCTCAAACAACCACAAATGACTCGAAACACAAATACTAAATCTTAGATTCATTCTTTTCGTGGGTTTTGGTTATGCAACGACCTTTATAGATCGAACTACGAAAGAAACCCTCATCACTGATTTGTGGAAGGATAAGACCCTCTTTTAATTTTCAAAAATAAAGAATGATTTATAACAAACCTCTTAAAATCAAACTTTGCTTCAATTGACACAACACGTAAAACAAAATAAACAAACCTACCCAAGACCGCTAGAACAATCTTGATGTCACTTTCAATACAAGATGGGTGTTTTTGTTTCGTGATTCAGTGCCTACATCTGATTTGATTGCATGTTCTTAATTCATGCTTCCTATACAAAATAAAGGTGTGGCTGAATTTATAATCTTATGTAAATGGATTGGAAAGTATCAACATGGATTAAAGTATATTGGGGGATAGGAATCGGTTAGTGAAACTAATAAGAAGAAAAAGTGTTTGTGTGGCTATGACTGATAATCAAGTGTGTTAAGGAGATGATGGGGGCTGACGAAATGATGTGTGCGTGTGATTAGGGATAGAATACCTAACTAAGTGGGAAAAAGGGGCATTTTATATCTGTATGATTTAGGGTTACTGGGATTTGGGTTTCGACCCTATCATTTGCATAATAATGTAATTGGGCTTTATTTACTTTTATTATCATTTTTAAAGGGGCTTGACAGGTCATAGTATAGCAAATATAAATGGGTTTGCGTATCTCCTTTGAATTCAGGGCCGTGTATACGTGAGTGATACTGTTTATGGGCCAGATATGTAGTATCCTAACAAAAAATTGTTATGGGGTGCGTTTGATAGGGCTTTTGGCAGCCAAGCATTATCAAAAAACATGGGCCAAGTGTTGTATTAGATGAGGGAATGGGCTGCCGAGTTCTTCGATGGTGATGGGCTTTAACCAAATATTAAACATGGGATGTAGTTTTATAACACGAGTATAAAACTAGAAGTGGGCTTATAATTTCCTTTGTAGTAAAAATACTTTAACTAAAACTCGTATGGCTCTTGTTTAGATCCGAATTTTGCTAAAATTGTTAATGTACAATTTTAATCTTTGATATTTGGTTATTTTTTAGATTCGAAATGACCAAGTGACAAGTTTTATGAGACGAGACCGGGATCAATATTTTTTAAGGATCATGGAGCTTAAAATTTTAATGGCTAGACTTGGTATTAAATTTTTCTAAGTGGCTACGGAGTTAATCGGGTATCACTTATTTGTGATTGGAGTGGCATTTTACGAAGGCGTGTTCTTATTTTTAAACTTGAAAGTCGGGGTTGTTGGATGCATGACTTTCAATGATAACTTGGCTTCGTGCTTACAATTTATTGAAAGACTTGTTTTATCTAGTTTCCCAGTAGTCAAAAGGTGGAAGGTTTAGAAGACCTGGATAACAATCACTTAAAGGAGTAACGTTTGTAGTACTCAATGTCACAACGCAGAAGACAAGTGGATAATCGCAAAAGGTGATGAATGTCTTATACTTTGGGAGGGGTATTGAGTACTTAGAGATTTGGATGTTGCACAAATTCTCTACACCGTTCTTTTAACATTAGTGCAAGCTTAAGTCACAAAGAACGGGAATACTACTTCAATTCCAAGTTGGGTATATCCTGGATTTCATCCAACCAGTGGTCACTTCAAATAGCCGACATAAAGGATGGTAATGAATCTCAGAGAAGTTAATGAGTAGAGATTTGATCAGCAATGATTCTCCCCCCACCAGGATTCATTTGGGTTATATATTTAATCATTCTCCCTCCACAAGATTTCAAGTATAATGTGCGTACAAATGTTGCTGATCTGAGGTATCAAAAACCCAGCAAGGGGGAAAGAGACATAACATCTGAATGCTAACGGGTACACTGATGAACTTTCATACCTATCTCCTTGTTTAAGGGTATTCGAGAAGACGAAAGTCATAACTGCAAGAAAATCAGTGTTGCAACGGGTGGCTTTTTGGTGTATTATTCCAACACATGGGGGAAGAGATGTAAGAAACAATTTCCTCTAATGACAAAAGAAGGTAACAACAATTTTAAGATGATTCCTTAAATAGTCATCATCCTGGAGGGAGAAATGTGTACATCCGGTACTTAGTATAATTTTTATTTACCGTTTTGATGTTTCCATTTTGATTACAAGAAGGAGAAAAAAAAAAAAAAAATTTGTGCGTTATACTCGGGACTTATAGACTTTGTGTAGCAATTCAATATCTGCACATTCCTTGGAGGGAGAAATGTAAATACATCAAGGACTCACAACAAGTTTCACGTTATTGGGCTTTATATAGAATATCCGAATGTTAGTCCTCAAGATGATTAGTGCTTCAACTGTTATTTTGATGCCAACGATTTCCGACTTCATTAACATGGGTTAAGTGAGATGTACTATCGGGTGCTTGGGCTTCATATAATGGAGACCTGGTAGCATCTCTTCACTACATGTGGGAATATTTTTCCTGATACTTTTGGTAGCATTACAATAGCTTTCAGCGGGAAGAAGATGAGAAGACTTATTTAAGTGTGAGAGGATTCGTTCTGGTCCATTTAAATAAAACCCTGAACTGCTAATCAATATGCTTATTCTTAAAAGGAGCAGCAATATGTATGTGGTGGTTGCTACATATTCCGTTGTGCCACTTAATTATTCTAACTTGAAAGAAAATGTGAACCACTTAAGAGATGATTGATCGTTAGGGGGAAGCTTATGAAGTTTTTAAAATAAAGAATGAAGTGGCATGAATTTAGGGGAAACTAATTAGAAGCTTCTCCTTAAACCAGAAGTTGTTGGGTTACTCATTCGTACTAGCACAATATTTCTCCTACAGGTACTACAAAGAAGATTCTTAGTGGAGTGCAGACTTGAATTAATGAAAAGCAATTTCCAAGAAAACTTCGACATGACCAGAAGTGCAGGAAAATGAAGTTTTTCAAGACATGCAACTTATTAGAAACTTTGAGATGACCAGAAGTGTATGAAAGAATTTGCCATCAAGTTGATCAAAGGCCACTGAAACATCATCAGCATTGAAGCTCCGTGAAGTGCATGGTCTTAATCATTGTACTTGTTAGAGGGGAAGATATCAAAGCTTCAAGATGAGGATGCTCAAAATAAGTTGAATATTCAGGTGCCTCGAAAGCTTGGGTGGTGGAAGCTTAAGAGTTGTTGACTACAGACTTCTACAACGAACTGAATGACATCTTCATTTCGGTATTCAGGTCCACAAGATTTTCCATTTTCATAAAACCAAGAAAAGAAAATACAAAAATATAAAACCTACAAAAACCATAAAAATCAGAAAATTGAAAATACCAAAAATATTTTTCAAGACATGTCTTCCGAAAATCGATAACATTTACGGATCTAGAAATGTCATTCAATAATGACACGGGTCTTTAAATGAAGTTGAGCAAAGTTCCAACTAGTTTTTTTCGAAACATGTCTAAATGGTTTGCAAGTTATTTTAGACTGTAACCAGGACTTCCCAAAAATGAGAAAGGCACGTCGCCAAAAAGACGGTTGTTCCTAAAACGATTGATTAAGTTCTCCCGGCATGGATTATCTTTAATGGCCATCCAACATCCGATTTAATGAACGCAATCATGTGCAATATTTCTGATAAGAAGGAAGTCTTCTTTTTACCAATAAATGTTTCTTCTATGATTCTTCAAAAATTATTTGTGTTAACCATGGTGGAAAAGGTGTTGTCTTTCAAAGCTAAATCAGTCATCTCAGTCTCTCATCAGAAAAAGATTTTAAAAGAATTTCCTATCACTCAAACAATGTCTACAGCTCTTTAAATAGAAAACGGGACATTTATTTGAGGGGGGGAAAATGTGCTAATAATTCTTGCAAACACTCTTACTGAATAATCAAGGAGTAAACGAAAAAGGTTTGACCATAACTAATCATGATTTAAAGGGGAGTTAATTAATTTTAACTCATTTAGACTTTAGATGTTATGTGACTCAACCTTTAGGACTTAGAATGAAACATATGGCAATTAGGTACTTACTTCGTTTAACGTACATCAGAAAGGTCTAGATTGCCAGTGGTATAAGTTTTATAACCCGAACGATTTTTTCTCAAAATTATTGATTTCATAAATCAAGTTCGGGTTAATCATTTGAAAAGTGTTCTAATCAAATCAGAATCAATTTTTGCCAACACCTCATAGTTTGTAAAAAGACTTAGGAATGTTTGGAAATTCTTTCATAGTTTTAAAAGTCTTAAAATTGATTCTCACATAATAGATTTAAGCTTATTAATTCTTCGAACACGATCTCAAGTATGGGTGCGTACAAGGTTTTTCTGATTCCGAGGTATCGAAACCAGCAAGGGGGGAGGAGTAGATACATCGAAAGGTACAACAAGTATACGTGATAGAGTCCATAGCCTTCTTTAATTTTAGGCCATTCCGGGAAGACAAATGTCATAACCACAGAGAAAATCAATGTCTTAACTTGTTACTTTTGGGTGCACTATTTCTTCCACATGGGGGAAGAGATATCTTGTTATTTTTAGTATGCATCATTTAAGATACTAAGGGGAAGGTGTGGTTACCTCGACCGGTCAACCACTAAGCTTATTATTAAAAAAGAGAGTATAAATATTTGATAAAAGAGGTACACATAGGTATGATGATACCTTTAGATAGTCAGTATCCCGCAGGAAGAAATGTTTACATCCGAGACTTAGTTGACTTAGGTATTATCATTTCGGCTATTTAGAGGGAATAATAGTGACATTCGAGACTTAGCTAACCTTGGTGTTTCAATTTATATCATCACTATCTTGTAAGGAGAAATACGCTCATCAGGGACTTAATTGACTTTAGTGTTACGGCTTCGAATTAATTGTGTACTTTGGACATTTGGGCTTTGCACATCAAGTCTTCTTAATGCGGGTTGCAAGAAATCTATGAATCTACTCAATAAAGGATTGCTGGTTCGGGGGGAAGCTAAGACAACTTCCAAAAGGAGATTATCAAGACGGGCTACAGATTGCTGACATGGATAAAATGACTTTGTCATTTTCTGTTTGAACATTTTCAGGTCCTATCTCATACATAATCTTGTGAACACATTTTTATGTAGTGTATCTTTAGGTGTTAAGTGTCAATGTATAAATTTTTCATGAGTTTTTCGTTAAACTCAAAATCTTTCAAAATTATTATACCTGACACTCACACATACCCTCATAGTTTGAGGGGGAGCATTAATATGTTCCCTAATCGGCTTGTGCATAATCGGCACATTTTTCTCCCAGTTTTCTAACATATTTGAATCATTTGATATCCAAAATATCAAAGGGTTTGAAATTTTTGATAAGGGGAGAAAATGTGATTAAAATATGAAAACGTATAAAAATGTGATTTTATGGACTCATGTGTGTACTCCATCCTACATGTGCTAAACACTTTCGAATATCGATGCACATGTTGAGGGGGAGCGTTTCTAAAAAGCCAAAACAATCGAGGTACAAAAAGCTTTGATATTTATATCACAAGTACCTTGATTAAGGTTTTCAAATGGTTTTATGGCAAGGAGAACAGTACCAAAAGACCGACCATGCATTTAATTTTATCGGAGTTATAAGGTTGGTAAGGTTAGGTATTCGTTCCCATGATCCAGCCAGAACCGGAGGGATCTACCCAGGGACAATCCACTAGTTAGTGTAGAAGTCCTTAGGTATGATATAAAAAGGAGTAAAAGTGAGAATAAGGGAATAGTGCCGACTGAGATGGAGCTAGTACTGGAACAAACCCAACAAGGTACTAGTCATGAAGTCTCGGTAAGCACTGAAGGGGTTGAAGAATGAAAAAGAATTGTAGTTATGATGAGTTTATAAATTATTTGGAGTTTAACGAGAAACTCATGAAAAATTCATTATATATATATCACAAGTACAGGCTTGTTGACTCTCATACAGGCTTAGTTAACTTGTCATTGAGCCTATCAGATAATGTCTAGACCATCGACCAAGGTTGACCAATGTTGACTTAACCCAATGTCCAGTGAACTCTAATGTATGGGATATCTTCGTGTAATCTGAAGGTGCAGTTCCTAAATAATAAAATATCAAGATTACAATGGCTTTGGATACTCTATATCAAGTACCTTGATTGATTTTCAAATGGTTTTATGGCAAAATGAACAGTACCGAAAGACCGACCCTGTATTTACTTTATCGGAGTTATAAGGATGGTATGGTTAGGTACATGTTCCCACGATCCTGCCAGAGCCGGAGGGATCTACCCAGGGACAATCCACTAGTTAGTGTAGATGTCCTTAGGTATGATTACAAAAGGAGTTATGTGAGAATAAGGGAATAGT
Organism: Tanacetum coccineum; assembly: GCA_026074375.1. NCBI lineage: Eukaryota > Viridiplantae > Streptophyta > Magnoliopsida > Asterales > Asteraceae > Tanacetum > Tanacetum coccineum. The sequence goes on from BQNB010008713.1 coordinate 63,322, forward strand.
GCGGACTGAGATAGAGCTAGTACTGGAATAAACCCAACAAGGTACTAGTAATGAAGTCTTGGTAAGCACTGAAGGGGTTGAAGAATGAAAAAGAAATGTTAAGATAAAGGGTGAAAAGAAAGCAGCCCTCCTTAAACATTAGGCAGAAACCGGGTCACTACATATGCTGTCAGAATCACATGGTTGATTGCTGACATTGAAGACAAGTATCATGGACCCAGTGATACGCTGCACAACCCTCCCTAGCCACTCAAGATCCCTCAAAGGATTCTTGTTTCATTTTCACGACTCAAATACATTTTCTATGTCTTCTCACTCCGAGTTAGATGATATTGAAAAGGTGAAGTCACACTCAGCCTCCGACTACTAAAAACCAAAATGCACTATTGAGTCTAGAGCCATGAGATCATCCATAAATCTTGTTAGGACACTTATCCATATTGTGCTTGTTTCTCACACACTGTGACAACAAGTAAAGATTTTAAGAGTCCTTCGGAATTATCCTTGTGGTATTGCCAGAACATCCGAGTGATACGAAAGTATTCACAATGAAGATGGAAATCCTTCTAGAGCCAACATTAAACAAGCTCTTGGTAGGTGACATGTGAGATCCTCTTGAGGATCAAGCTTGTGACAACTGGAAAGAAACGATGGTGCGATTCTTTATGAATCAAACTTGTTCCAGGATAGTGATATTGGACGAGTAGTTTTTTGAAAAACCTTTCGATGTGTTCAACAACTGAATTTTCTAGCACATCGAATGTGTATATCTTTCAAAACAAAAGTGCTTCTGATGAAAATTGATCTTTAGATTATAAAACTCTCGATGTGTCACAAAACTCTTTCCAGAGTGACACGCGACTGATTTTCAAATCAATTCCTCATTAATCAGTGGGTTTTAATCCACTGGTTCACTCATTCTGTGCTTTGTCTACTTTGAGACGCTCTGATTTGAGAACGGCTAGTGCAGCTGCAAAACCCTGTCAAGGAGATTCTTTGGAATTCTACCTGATGACAAGAAGTATTTATACTGACAAATGGGGAACCGTGGTTCTTGCAACCTTATTCAATGAAAGTGAACAAAGACACTTTCATGTGTTTATTACTAACATATACTTGCAGGAATCCCGACGGTAGCAGCTGCTGGACAAAGACATGTCAATTCACAACCCGGCTCACACGTCCATTAATTCCTAATCAAAGACATCATGATTAGCTGAAAGACTTACAACACAGCTTCCGCTACTCTGATGCTTGCTATCATGATCCAGAAAAGTGTGAGCATGCCGGTCCGAATGTCACAACATCACATGGAGGCAATACTTCACAACAAGGATGATTAAGAGATTTATTGTGGCTGATGATCTCAAAGAAAGCTCAAAGATCACACAAGTCTAAGGAACAAAGCTCAAGGACCACTACAAGATGTACAATGAAGTCAATGAATGGAGAATCAAAGTATACGAGCTAAAGTCAGAAGAACAACTCATAGAATGCTAAAATTCAAATTGTATTTTCCGAGGTGACCTCCCTTAGGGGGAGATTGTTAGGATTAAGAAAAAGACTCGGTCACCCCATGCTTTCTTATATTTAGCATAGCTCATAGTTTTTATTAGTAATCGTATGATTTATGGTGTGGGCCGGGTCTTTACCCACTGTAAGCCCATACCATAGCCCGTTTTATAGGGCATTTTTGTAAGAACTATTTAAACCCTCTCCACACATGGAGAGGGTATTGGTGAAATCATTTGACACACACTTCTAAGTGTGTTTTTTTCTCATTTTCTCTCCATCCATCTCTCTCTCTCTAACTTTCTCTCTCTAAAGATGACTACTTCCATCTTTGAGCTACCTAGACCACCGGATCTGAATTTCTTTGATTCTAACAAGATTACAGGCAGAAGAGCAAAGAGAGTTGCCTGTTGAAGAAAAGTCAAGATTATTTGTGGAGCTCATGGATAAAAGAAAGAAGTATTTTGCAAGACTTAAAGCATAGAAGAAAACCACTAACCAAAGTTCAAAAGAGGAATCAAATGTGTACTTATCCAAAAAACGCTGGATTCACTCATAATCAGTTAAAGAACAAAAGCTTTGAGGAAGTTCAGAAGGCTTTTGACAAGACCATGAGTTGGATAGACTTATTTGTACCTATGGATTCTGAAGTGGTGAAAGGAAGTAAAGATAAGACAGAAGGCAGTAAGAAGAGAACAAGAAAAGAACTTGATGAAGAAAGTGTCAAGAGACAAAAGCTGAAGGATGATGCAGAAAAGGCAGAGCTGAAACTTTGTTTAGAGATAGTTCCATATGATGATAAAACAGTTAATTTTGAACCTTTAGCTACAAAATCTCCAATTGTTGACTGGAAGACACAAATACTAGGAGAGAAGATTTATTACCAGATAAAGAGAGCTGATGGAAGTTCTAAAATGTACAAGGTCTTCAGTACAATGCTAAATGATTTTGACATACAAGATTTGATAGATCTGTATAGACTGGTGACAGAGAGGTTCAAGACAACAAGACCAGAAGGAAGTGACAGACTTCTATGGGGATTTGAACCAAGTGAGGAAGATGAGCTATATAGGAATCAACAAGACTACACATTGATAAGCTGGGAATTATATGATTCATGTGGAGTTCATTCATTGTTGATGGATACTGTGTATATCCATATGCCGGTAGAAAGAACATATCCTCTTACACAACTCACAGTTGAAAGAATGTTAAATGGAAGGTTACAAATTGATCATGAGTGTGAAATGACATATGAGCTTACCAGATTTATCAAGTCAAAGTACAAGAAGTGAAGAAGTGTTTGGATACATCCTCCTAGTAAAGATAAAGCTTTTAATCAAGAAACTTGAAGATTCAGAAGATGAACATCAAGTTTAGGGGAGGATTGCTGGGATTAAAAGACTTCTTAGTGCTGTTGAAGTTACTGTTGCTGGTTATGATTTCTACTGCTGGTGAAGACTGAAGAAATTATTCTAAGTCGTTAGTAATGCTAGCACAAAAGTTACTACTGCTAGTGTTAGTTACTACTGTTAGAGTAATATTGATGCTGCTCAAGTTAAGACTATTTGTATAAGTTAGTATTGTTGTATTGGTTAGAACTGCTTATATGATAAGTATGAGTTATATTAGGAAAAGATCATGATTAGTTAGAAACATATTGTAAGCCCATTAGGGTTCCTTGGTGTATAAAAGGAACCCTAGGGTATAAAGTTAGATATCTCATTAGTATCTTTTCCACAAGTCGATAGTTTTTATAGCTTCAAGGTTTTGTAAACCTAACACTATTAAGAGTGTTCGTATCTTATTCATTACTGTTTCATTGAAATTCTTCTTACTATCATTGACTAGATTCCGTATAGTCTTTGATATTCACAATCAAAGTTTCTATCATAGTTGTTTTGGATTTATTTAATACAACTTAGCATTATACAAGCTAAGCAAGATCTATTCTATTGAGATCAACAATTGGTGTAGTAAGGACATATGCCACACTCATGGTAGACAGAAGGAAGTGCATCTTCTTTTGCTATCTTCTAAAATCAACCCCTTCAAACGTGTCAAGCTTGGAGAAATTAGCCACCATGTGCTTCATTGCAGTCGCCATTGATTATCACAAAATAATATTCTTTGATTGTTAGTTATTGTTTCCCCAGAACAGGGTTAAGATAATTAAAGCCTAGCTAATTACCATAGATGGTTACTAAATATCACATGAAGTCGTGTAATCACTTTCCAAAGAAGATTATTCAACCCTATGCCTGGGTATCACAAATACCTTCTTGGGATAAAACCAAGTGTTTGTTCTTGTTTTAGGCACAAAGCAATAACCATTTGCTTCTAAGTGGTTTTTGTTTTTGTTTATGTCTCTTTCCACGTAGCCGTGTTCTCCTATTTATAGGAGAAATACTCAAACCCTAGTCAATGGAATTATAAGAAATTATAGGAGATATAATCTCTTCCATTATTATCCTCCATGATTTAAGGAAATAGTGGTTACACGACCAATTAAATAGGTCATTAATTTAGTTATAACTGCCACTTCATCTCACACCCCCAAAATTTGGCTGCAGCGGAACGGTAACATTGGGGTGCGACTTCAAGGCACAAGAAGTACAAGTCACGAAAAACCACCTTAAAAAAAGACGTTTTAAAATAAAGTTTCACATTCGATACGATAAAATTTCAGAGGTTGCAAACAAGGTCCCAACAGTTTTTAAAAATAACACAAGTGTTTAGACATTAATAACGTTTAGATAAAGTTTTCATCGAATGTAAAATAAGATAAAGTCTTTACAAAACATAGTGTTTTTCAAAAGAAGTTTTATCGAATGTGTAAAATGTAGAGTCTCCAAAGTACATATCCGTGTGGCTTCCCTTCGAGTAATACCTGAAAGACCTGAGATAAAACATGCTAAAAAGTCAACAAAATTGTTGAGTGAATTCATAGGTTTTAATCATAAAACAATGATTAAGTAAATCGAGTAATGTTACTGTAATCAAACAGTTTAGTGGACCACAAGATTTAAGTAGTGTAGACAAGAGAAACGAATTCACCAAGTCTAAAAGAAATATATATTATTGCCCTAAGCTCATGACACCGAACATTCACATGCATTACGATCCAAACCAGTAATCGAGGTTTGTGCCCCAAAACAGATACAGATGCAGCCAAACATCCTACGAATTACTTCAAAATGTTAAATGCGTCAATGGTTATCTAGAAACCATAATTCAAGACGGTGATTGTCAGTCCCAATAGATCTATCCACAACACTCGTGTTTACTACAATAGCAACTAACGACTCATGATGTAAAAGGGGACTTAAGCAGCAATGTAGGTACTTAGGCAATAATATTCAAGCAATAACATCCAGTATAAAAGTACTTGTTTCCAATATGAAAAACAAGCATGTAATCTTAACCCGTAGAGTTTGTAAAACAAGTAAATAGAAAAGAGTCTATGAACTCACCTTATGCAATATGATAATAGATAGCGAGTTATAAACGTCGAAGGACCGAGAAAAGAAAACGAGAAATAAAGCTTCGAGAAGCCGAGTAAAACTCTAAAAGCAACCTAAAAATAAAGTCGCGACTTAGAATATACAAATATATTATGCGACAAATAATAAAATAGGTTGTAAAAGTATTTTCATAAAAATGTTTGGCATTGTACATTGAGTTGTAAATCTTTTTAAACTTATTTGGTCCCAAAAATACATATTTACCCACATATAAATTAGTTTAAGCCCATTACAAGGGTCCACGTTACTTTTCTTTCCTTTAATTAATTTAAGCCCAATACTAATTAACCAATTTAGTGTCTAAAGGCCCAATAATACCAAAGCTGTCAAAATTTTCGAGTTTCGTCTAATTTCTCTATTCTGTATTTCGAAACTCGTAAATGGTCTTCGTTTGGTTTTTACGGCCATGGAAAGGTATTTGAGACTATTTTACAGATTTGTGGGTCCTACTGCCCCAGAATTTTCAGAACTCATGTGAAATTACGAATTTACCCTTAGTTACCAAAACTGAGTTTTTTTGACTGATTTTTATTGCCTCGCTAAATTGGGTGTATCTCCCAAACCGTACGAGCCCAGAGGCCGAAAAACACGCCAAAATCTAAGTTAGTCTGATACCTACAACTTTTAGTTTTATAAAAATGGGTGTTTTCGAACAAAAATCTGGACTTATACTCAAATCAAATTCTGGGTGAAATTTCCGACTAGTTTTACCATTTTGGTCATATGTCACTCATCGGACATCGATACGACGAGATCCACCCGGCCAAACAAAGCTAAAACAATTATCTAGATCTTTATTATTTTTTCCAAAATTTCCCAGGTCATATACATGTCGAAAAACACCCCGTAACCTTCTGGTCTAAATCAGTCCGTAAGGAAGAGGTGACTGATTTTTGTGGCTTACTAAAACAGGCGTAATTCAAAATCTATAGATGTTATTAATGCAAGGTCAGTGGGAGATGAAAGCTCTAAGAGTCCTCTACAGGTACCATAATTCCTTTTTAAAAAGTTAGTAAATAAAAAATATGAAGTTATACTCATTTTCTCAACAGTAAGACATATTTGACTAGTTTTAGTAAAACGACGATAACTCACTCATCCGGAGGAGTTACCGATTCATCCAACTCACCACATACACCTCAAACATATACCTACATCTCTATTGAATTTCCCATATACCTTATGACCGAAAGTAATTCGTAAACATCCCAACAACCTGCTGTTCCAAAACTGCCCAGAAATTCATGTTGCAAAACCCATCCAAACATGTTTTTACCCATTCAATCAAGTGTACAATGCCAAATTAATTTATACCACACAATTAAAACATCAAAAATACATGTTTTTTCCAGAATCATAACCCAAAATACATGGCCATTTCAAGGAAGAAAATGAAGAAAGAAAGAACAAAACTTACAAGATTGAAAATAATACTAATGAATCAAAACACAAACACCCTTTCTTTGTGTTGGATGATTTTTAGACCAAAGAGGAATCCAAACCAAATCAAAACTTGTTTCTAACCCTTCTAAATAATATTAATCACTTGTTATAACAAAACCCCAATAAAAAACTTCAATAAAAATCACCAAGAACCCTCTAAACTTCGATTCGATCCACCAAACTTTGCAAGGACCTCAAGGATGATATTGTGATAAAGAAAATGATGATGAAATTTTTGTAGTGATGGTGGTGGTATGGTGGTCAACGGTGGCAGCCAACAAAAGGGAGAAAAAGATGACTAAGTTTTTTTTCTTATGTGTGTATAAATTTTGAACTATTAAATGCGGTAACATGCATAATTGGTGCCATGTCCCAATTATTGGCAAGCAAAAGTATAAAATAAAACTATTTTTTGGGTTGTGTTTTTTTTGTGTAAAATTAGATTATAGTGGTAATTTTTGGGGCCTACGTGTATAAATGTAAAATATAACAAGAGTTCAGGCGGAACAACAGAAAATAAACGTATATGATAAAAATAAAATTACCAAATATGGGATACTTTTCTGAAATAATAAAAATATGTAGAACACGTAGACTAATATTTAGTCTAAAGTCGGATTCACGTTTAATAAACGTTTAATTACGAACGCGAGACAACCTATTCGGTTAATCGTAAAAATAAATTTTAATTCAAAAGTAAAATAAATAATAGAATATGGATTAAAAATATTGACTCGAATTAACGAGGTATTACACTTCAATAGGTCAAACCCGTTACAAGTTTACCAGTTCAGTCCTAGCTTTATCATGCCTTCAGTCCCACTCAGTGTTCAGCTAACCCACTTATGGACTCAACACTGAAAAGACTCACTGAAGAGTTAACCCACTGAAGGAGTTACTCCCTGATGAATTTCTTCAGTCTAGACACTAGAGTTCACTCATTAAAGAGTGAATTCACTGAATGTCAACAATATTTAACCACTATCAGAGTCAGGGTTCAGTGACCTCTGGGTGTACACTTCGTACCTCCAACCCTAATACCAGGTTTGAACCGAACCCTACAATTGAACTAAATTTCCAACAATTTATGGGGTTGGTATTCATAAATGGGAATCAAACCCTTAAAAATAGACATTATCAAAACCCACCAAGAGTAATGGGTTTACAAACCCATTCCCATACCAATACCCATAGTCATTCCCCTAAGGAAACCAACCGCCCCAAAAGTATGCAATAAGCTACCTCAGAATTGCTTGACATGCCTTCTTTGTTTTGTGTAGTGAAGTCACTCCTCGCTTTATCACCAGAGTTAAGTACATAGATCGTCCTTGTGGTTGTCCCGAAAATGCATGTTTCGTCCTAGAAGTCTCGAAATTACATTGATCGTCCCTGTAGTTGTCCATTTTGAGTTGACCAGTCCTTTGACCATAACTCCATCCAATATTTTGTTAAGTTTCTCATTCGTCAGGGGCAAAATTGGCAGATCAAGTGGTTCTCCATTAAATATCCACCTAACTTCTACTTTAACTCAACTCTTTTACTATTTTGCTTCATTCTTCGTCCCTTCAACTTCTCTCACACATGCAATCCTTGAGGTTGTTCTTCATTGTCTGATCATGTTGAAATTAAGTGTTGATTTGAATGAACCTAAAGATAGCTCAAAGACTGGTAAAGCTATACAAAATGATAAGAACATTAGAATTCTGACGTCGTGTTACTTATAATTGTGATGGAGTTTTTTAGATATGGTACAATTGTTGTTAATATTAAGTGGTTATAATTGCAGGTCGTACCCCTAAGTCACTAACATTGGAAATCCACCATGGCGGGTGGTTTACACCAACACCTAGTAGGTCTTACATTGGTGGACATGTATCATCAGTTAGTGTTGTTGATATTGATGAGTTTTGTTTACATGACCTTAAAGATATGGCAGTTAAACTTGGTTATGGTGTAGAAGACTTAATGTACTGCCATTTTTTGATACCAAGTTTAGGCTTAGATTATGGTCTACATAGTTTGAATGTTGATGCTAATGTGTTAGAGATGTCAAAGTATGTTAAGGACTATAAGATCATTTTGGTGTAAGTTGAACATGAAAGTAGTATTGTAGACACTAGTATGTTTGATAGCAGTCCTGATGTTAATAGGAATGTGAGAAAAGAGTGGGAAGACCAATTGTATAAGAGAGTGTTGTTGATCCTTTTGATGGTCTTGATGAGATATTAGGTGACTATGCAAACACTAGGAAGCAAATCAATGGGGATGAGAGCACTTGAAAGCAGATGGTAGTTCATGTAGGTACAAGCTCTACAGCTGATGATTTCTCATTTAGGAAGTTCAAAGAAGAAGGAAATGATACAAGTGGTAGTGATTCAGAGGATTTGGATTATGATCCAAAGCATGATGATGTGTTTGATGATGATGAGCATATAGTTGAAGAAGTTCATGTGAATATGAATAATTTCAGTTTCACTGCAGACCCTAAACATGATACAAGTATTGGTGGTGTTGATGTTCAAGATGTTGATCTAGATGTCATTGATTATGACTCATTTGGTAGTGACTTAGATGATGAAATTGATTCTGAAAGGAGAATTCAACTTAGGGAATTAAGAAGAATAGGCAAGCAAAAAACAAGGGTCCCAATAAGTATTACTTCTACTTAGGGCAGCAATTTGCTAGTAAGGAAATTATGAAAGGAAGAGTTAAGAAATATTCAGTTACGACTAGAAGACAGCTAATACTGGTAAAAGAATGATAATGAAAGGGTGAGAGTTAGATGTGAAGGCACAATTCCAGCATTGGTCCCTTATGTTGCTATTGATAATAATACAGATAAAAATGTATTTTCTCAAACAAAAGGTGGTCTAGCCATTAGAGAGAACATCAATAGTGGCAAGCAGGACATTTTTGGGTAAAGACAAAATAGTAGAGAGGAAGGGTAAAAAGGTCATTACACCAAAGAAAGTAGACAAGTACTCATGCCCTTGGACAATGCTTGTTACATACACTAAAGAATGCAGATGGGAAGTAAGAACATTAATTGAAGATCACACCTGCATACAATCAAGAGAAATTAAAGCTTGTACATCTAGGTTTCTTGCAGATCATATTATCAAATCACTTGTACATCTAGGTATGGTGGTCGACGGTGGCAGCCAACAAAAGGGAGAAGAAGATGCGGACTAAGTTTTTTTTTCTTATGTGTGTATAAATTTTGAAGTATTAAATGCGGTAACATGCATAATTGGTGCGATGTCCCAATTATTGGCAAGCAAAAGTATAAAAAAACTATATTATTGGTTTTGTGTTTATTTTGTGTAAAATAAGTGGGTAATTTTGGGGCCTACGGGTATAAATGTAAAATATAACAAGAGTTCAGGCGGAACAACGAAAAATAAACGTATATGGTAAAAATAAAATTACCAAATATGGGATACTTTTCTGAAATAATAAAAATATGTAGAACACGTAGACTAATATTTAGTCTAAAGTCGGATTCACGTTTAATAAACGTTTTATTACAAACGCGAGACAACCTATTCGGTTAATCATAAAAATAAATTTTAACTCAAAAGTAAAATAAATAATAGAATATGGATTAAAAATATTGACCCGAATTAACAAGGTATTACACCTCAATAGGTCAAACCTATTACAAGTTTACCAGTTCAGTCCCAGCTTTAGTCCCACTCAGTGTTCAGCTAACCTACTTATGGACTCAACACTGAAAAGACTCACTGAAGAGTTAACCCACTAAGGGAGTTTCTCCCTGATGAATTCCTTCAGTCTAGACTCTAGAGTTATGTGGGTGTACACTTCATACCTCTAACCCCAATACCAGGTATTAACCGAACCCTACAATTGAACTAAATTTCCAACAGTTTATGGGGTTGGTATTCATAAATGGGAATCAAACCCTCAAAACTAGGCATTCTCAAAACCCACAAAGTGTAGTGGGTTTACAAACCCATTCCCATACCAATACCCATAGTCATTCCCCTAAAGAAACCAACCGCCCCAAAAGTATGCAATAAGCTACCTCAGAATTGCTTGACATGGCTTCTTTGTTTTGTGTAGTGAAGTCACTCCTGCTTTATCACCATGGCTAACTTTTTCAGCATGACCTTCGTCTCTCTTCCATAAGCTCTTTACCAAGATTTTATTTTCATGTTTCAATGAAGCTATCTGCATGCATATATAGAACCATTAAGACGACAAAAAGGTTTTATACTATCCAACACTAAATCTATAGCAATACACTCCATTAAATTATATTAAAAACCTGTTTTTGCAGACGTTCTCTTTGATGTGCCATTTGCATAACCAGAAAGTTATAAACTTACTACGAATACTTATATCTTTAGCAGATGCCTTCTTAGCTTCCTCCATTCGACACAAAGACGTCTCTAAGCACTTGACCCTACCCTTAACAAAACTAAGGTCCTTATTGAGGCCATTATTTTCTTCAGACAAAATTATACACTTGACCTCCACACTATCAGTCTGGCCTTCAGCTCGTGTAACCTTGCTCTTCAGGTCTTCGATTACATTTTCCATGTCTTTAATTGTAAACTGCAACATGCTTTTGTCCTCGAGACTAGCTTCATAACATGCCTCAGTGTTTTGTAGCTTAACATTAATATCACTAAGTTGTTTTTCAAGTGAAACTACTTTCTCATTGTTATCCTTTATTCCTGAGCGGTGTTTTCCTTTTCCACTTTCACTAGTGTAGATGCTTTCTCATTAGCCAGCTGGAGTTTCATCAAATTACTTGTTAATTTTGTCTCTCGGTGAGCTGAACCTTTAAGATTGAAATGCATCATCTTAATTCTACTCACCCCTTAGATTTATAAACCAAAAATCAAGGCATGCAGAAAAGGTGGGGGTTTAAGGGGTTTTATGACAAAGTGGACTCAAAATTTTGCTCCTTGTCATATTTTTCTTTTTATCACCTTATTATTACTATAAATAGTTTTTAATTCATATTTTAATATATAATTTATCTTTAAATATTATTTTCTTTCTCCTACATCAAATCCAAATTCAAATCCTAAACCAAATTCAAATCCAAATCTAAATCTTAATTCTAAACTCATCTACAAACCAAACGGCCCATTAACAAGTACTGTAATAACAAGTAGTGTAATAATAAGCATACAAAAACTGTGGATTCAATTCAATCATTACAAGTTCGAAGGACACAGACCACAAAGAACTACTCGACACCAACCATTCTAACCCAGCCGTTAAAAAAAACACACAAAGAACTACTCGATACCTTATTAGATGATTGATCGATTTATTCTTCTTCTTGACAATAGCAGCGTTTTAGTTCTTTATCATGTGAAAAAAAACAAAAATTAGGATTGGAAAAGGCCACCCAATCCTCTATTTCATGATAAGTTATTGGGCTATACTATAGTGGGCTAGTTAAGGAATCTCCTCTTTCAAGCCATCGTTTGTAATAGTAACATTTTTAGCATCTCTCAAACATATATATTTCATACATCAAACCTTTAATCATTACTATTGACGGAACTAGAAAGTTAGAGTACTGGGGTAAAAAATATTTTTCACAAAAATGAAGATAAAAATGTAAAGGTTTTTACATTGTTTGGCTTTAAGTTGTGGGTTAATTTGATTCTATGATGAGATGTACTGTAATAAAAAAGTTAATAAAATTTTTTACATTAAAAACCGATTTTATTTAACAAATCCCCCCCCCCCCCCAGAACTTATTTTTTTTAGAAAAATAAGCTATCATTCAAAATAAGTCTCGTTTGGCTGACACTGCTTGAAGAAGCATGTAAAAAAATAAGCTATTAAATGAAATGCTAGTTAAACTAGCATGTAAAAATAAGCTCCAGCATCCAGTTCCAGCAACCCGTTCCAACGATCCGCTTCAGCTCCTACTAGTGCCAAACATACCCTTAGTATCGAGTGATTCTAAGCAAGAGAATAACACAAGTGTTCAATCTTCTAGTCTTTCATCAACTTTTTTTAATCAACTTGTCTTCAACTTAACCCACTATATTCGAAAGTTATAATTCCCCAGTATCAAAATAGCGAGATACGTTAGTGTTTTAAGCCTCAAAACACAAGGAGTGATAGGCTTGGTTTACCTAGATTAGGACACGAAATTCACTTGCATCGTAAACTTGTAAGCGAAGTTGCTTTTGCCGTTGATTAAAGAATTGCTTCCCCTTGCTGTCAAAATTCTTAATTATTGCTCTTATTGTTGCTATAATGTATTTTGTTTTAATTTTTTATTCCGGTCCAAGCTTTCGCGAGATTGCGAGGGAATATTGAAAGTTTTCTATACTTTGTAGTCTATATATGAATGATAAACAATAGTTACGGGGTTCAATATTGTTCAACAATTTTAACATAGTTTCTCAAAATGAAGTGCTCTTGCTTAATCTCATAGTGTACTCGTATAAGACTTTTTTCGAGTTACAATTTTTAAAGATTTGAAATAGATATCAAAAAAATATAAAGCTCTTTAAGCTAAATGCTACCTTTTTGTTTTAAAGATTTGAAATAGATATCAAAGTGTAAAGAAACTTCGACTTCTAAAAATAGATAACAACCATTCCAATTTCTTCCTGCTATCTCTCTTTGATCTAACAAAGTTGTGGCCTTGTTCCATCCAGATTCATTAATCTCCACAAGTGTTGCCAGGAACAACGGAAAAAAACGTGTAACATGTTTTCTAAAGATAGAATGCATACATGTGACGCGTTAGTATATATAACCTACCTAAGTTGCAAATTAGTTTCAATCACCGCGATCTATTTGCTTTATTAACATTCACCATAGTCACATATAACAACAAACAACATTTTCACAAGAACAATATGGACAACTCCCAAAGCGCATCGTTCCAAGCCGGACAAGCCAAGGCTCAAGCCGAGGTTACTTCTAATTTCCGTCTCATAGTCTGATATAAGTATTATTATGTACGTATGCAGGAATATTGATGGAGCTTAATTCTTTGGATGTCAGGAAAAAGGCAGCCAAATGATGGACAAAGCTAGCAATGTTGCACAATCCGCCCAGGAGTCGGTGCAACAGGTATAGTTTCTTGTTAAGATATAAGAACACGAGGACTTTGTATTTTGTTGTTGCATTGTATTGATATTGTATCCTTATCGTTGGTACACTCTTACGATGACAATACATATATCTCACAACTCACAAGAGATAGAGAGCAATTTGGCTTTATTTATTTTTACTGAAATGAACTTTTATGCAGGCTGGACAACAGGTGAAGGAAAAGGCACAAGACGCGGCTGAGGCAGTGAAGAATGCAACTGGGACGAACAAATAAGCGATTCTATATATATGGATCATTTACGTACCCTGAACCCTTTAATTTTCCTCGTTATTTTCTTCAATATTTGCAATTCATTTCCTCTTTTAGCATCTGGTATTTGAACAACCGAGATCCAAATATAATGGATGTTGCTTAGATAAAGTTTACAAGAGACGAGACGATAATTTAGCACTCATCGTGCTCTTTCCATTATATTTTTCTTGTTTAATGAGTTTTCCGATTAAGTACACTAGTACTCATCGTTAAATATTAATTTTGTCGTTTTAACGTCATGTACGAAACATGTAAAGATTATTACTAAACGAGGAATACATTACTCACGTGTTGTGACGGGATCTAAACATATACTTATGAGAAAAGATGTTAGCCCGAAGAAGATGCGTACAAACATCTCTTTGCATTGTTTGGTAAAACAAAGTTAACTAAATATTGTTTCAAAGAAGACATATCGTTACTATTCAACATTTGATACATGTTACTCCAATGCGGTAACAAGATGTGTTTGCTAATAAAATTGAAAAGAGTCAATTATAAATTTACTCACAAAAACTTGAATATTTGTATATTTATTGAAATATGCTTAAACAACATTGAATATTATGCATTGAGAACTCGTATTTTAAAAAAGTATGCAAATATTCGTTTTTAGAGGATATATGCAACTCAAATTCAGAAAGTAAATGTGAATTAGTATAGTTTTCCTTTTTTTGGCGGAACAAACTGGTGCAGAATATAGTGGAACATAATTAAGTGTCGCTATTAATCGGGCTCAAATATAAGAAATTTGCCTAATTGTACCTTCACACCCTATACGTTTGCATAAATGAAAACTATATAAATCCTTATAAATCAATGTTAGTTTGCAGCAGTCTTATCAACAACCAGCAAAATTTATTCACATTCGAGACGTGAACCTTATGTTATCGATATCTTATTCAACTGAAACATTAAGGCTCATGAAAACTAGATCAAAGCATTACATATGTACAGACCAAGAAGGTGCAAGAGGTGTTGTGTGCACCACATTGTTCTTTGTTGTAGAGCAAGATTTTGTTACACTTCCGGATTAAATTTATGCTCTTTTTATAAGTGCACCTAGCGCGATTCTTTTTTGAACTTCCGATTTTTGTTGAAGATTTGGTGCACCTGGCAATATTGAGTCCTAGTTCCGACCTGGTTTAAATATGCGCGCATCGTTGCGAGCGCATCGCGCATCCGAGTGATGCGTTTGAAAAAACGCAACGCGAAACCTGATGCGAGGTTGTTTCGGGATACGAGCTAATGCGAACGCATCAGATCGCAACAATGTATTGCTCGCATCGAACACAATGGATCACAACAGTGAAATTTGGGCTTTTGAGGTAATATTGTCCATAAAACCTTTAAATAAAATATTTTGACCTCTATTATTAAAAGTCACGTTATAACACACACTTAAATAGAAATGCCTTTTATTTGTTAACTAGCGTGCGCGTCCGCGATGCGCTCGTAACCGCATCACGCATCGGCCTTTAAGACTCCGAGCGCAACGGATGCCGCACACCATTTAAAACCAAGGTTCCGACCGTGTCGACTATGAAGATAAGAATAACAAGTGGTAAAAAGTAGACGTGGAAAATAGGACATATCAACATAATGGAAACGTGTTAAAACTAGAGGATGTGGTTAAAATACAGCCATATATGAAGCACCATAAGAAGCTGACTTTTAGTGGACCCCCTTGACAATTGGCAACCACAATTCATCGCCACGTATGAAGGTTCGCAATTAAATGGACCCGCCAGCTGAGCTAAACGACGGAAAGTGAAGGGCTGACTCTGATCCGGTTCACGTGCCTGTGGACCCCTTTTAGTGAAAGCGGATCAATCTCTTTTTGTCAACATAAACCGGGTCGACATTATTTTATTGTCTTCTATCCCCACTTTTAAAAAATGAGAAACTTTAATTTATTTGAATTTTTTTTAAAAACATTTTTTCTTGTTGTTTTTATTGTATATTTTCTTCCTGTTTTTTAAATAAAAGGAAATACGTCACAAAGGGTGTTAGTCGGGTGTGGGATTGTTTGGGTTCAGGTTAATTCGGGTCGGGTCAAAGTCGATTCAAGGTTAAAAATTTCATACCCAAACCTGACCTTAATTGACTTCAGGTTGGTCGGGTTCGTGTCAATTAGGGTCGAGTCTGTTCGGGTCAACCAAAATATGAGTATAATGTAATAAAAATATTTTTTACTTGTTTAAATAAAATATTTATATAATTTATATAAAAAAATATTTATTCGGGTCAATCGGGTCGACCCGAACCGGAGTTATCAAAAATTCCAACCCGATACCCGACCATATTCAATATTCGGATTACTTTGGTTGACCCGAATAAACGGAATAATTTTTTTTTGCCTGAGTAACCTGACCCGAATAAGCTTAATCGGGGCCGCGTCAGGTTTTTTTGACTCCCCTATCCGTCACTCCCTAAAAGTGTTGCAATAATAAACATAATGACATATTTTAAAATATTATGAATTTCTGTCAACTAAACATGCGATGTTATTTTAAATTCCGAAATTTAAAATTCTCAAAATTTACATTTTTTCTAAAATTTAAAATTCCAAAATTTAAAATTCACGAACCAAACATCAAATTACCTATTTTTTCTGTAACATTTCATCTTTAAAATTTTGTAAATTTTCCCCAATGCAGTTTCCTCTTCTTTAAACACATATATTGATAATATATATATTCTTCTAAAAGCTACCAAAATCAATTGTGGCCGTCGCTTTGCATCGATACAATGCTACTGCGACTAAAAATGTCCTAACGAATATAACTGTGACGTGAGAAAACTTAATGGTGAAGATGATGGAAAAGAAACTATCAATTACGCGTGTAAATGAACTAACGCAGTATGTGCAAAAAATCTTTATCATTTATTGCTATTAAGTATATACGTGTTGATACTAAAAATAAAATGTTGCAGCCTATAGCGCATATCCATGTAGGCCTAAAGAGGTAATTAAATTTATTACATGCGCACATCGCATTCAGTTGAGCACTGTCCAATATGATAGACGTGTTTATAAATGTGTTTCTCATTCGAAATGCATATGAGCAGTGATTTTTGAAGGACGCCAATCATATCATGTGTACGATTTGGTTTGTATTTGGTAGATTGCTTAAACCGAAGCAATTAGACGCATATAGCGTGCTGCTTTTGCTTAAACAGTATTAATTTGAGTTGAACATTGGCTGTATATAACCTTAAACCACCTAGCCATCAAATGAATCATGTACACACTTCATTCTACCATAAACAGACGAGGTTTTGGAGATCGAGTCTTTGAATCATATATTCGTAACCTAACCGCGAGAAATCCTCAGACAGTTACATGTGTACCAAGTAAATTTTAAACCTTTTTAGATTTTTGTGAGGAGTTTACGCCTTATAAAAGCATATTGGTGCAGTGGGTTAAGTCAAACTGCAACATGTGCGTCATATCAGTTTTGGTAACTTAAGCCAAAATCCCACACAAATCAATTAAGGAAAAACACACACAAAACTCATTTGACGTAAGCCTAATTAATAGCGAAATTTTTGGCAAGGGTTGGAGCCGGTGCAGTGGCGTGAGGTTGGCGAAGTCAACATGAAATTGACGAGCCTCCGTCGCCATTGCACTCGATGCTCAAAGCAGTAAGTAGCAGACCATTTGGTGATAGTTATAAACTTCATTCTAGCAAACTAGAGATGAATGTCGATCAAACTTGAAAGAATGATGGGTCTACAATTAGCTTTGGTACATCTCATTGACCCCACAATGGAACCCACACAAAGTATGACTAGTAATCTGTCAAACATTTCTCACCCACTAGTTACTATTCACGTGGCACCTCATGGATTATCCTCCACATCCCACTTGGTATTTTCCTTCTTTATGGTGAACACAAAACCAAAACTCAAACACACCACACAAACCACACATCAAAAAACCTCAAACACATAATAATGTTGGATCATATGAGTACTTTATGCCTCAAAACAAGTACTAGCTATGCTCGAGTTTGCGACACTTGTCGCTCCGCCCCTTGTACCATATACTGTCGCCCAGACGCTGCGTACTTATGCACCGCGTGTGATGCCCGCATCCACGCGGCGAATAAGCTCCAGTCTTCTCAACATGAGCGCGTCTGGGTGTGTGAAGCGTGTGAGCAAGCTCCAGCTGCTTTTATATGCAAGGCGGATGCTGCCTCACTTTGCGTCACATGTGACGCGGATATCCATGCTGCTAACCCTCTTGCTAGAAGGCATCACCGCGTCCCAGTGATGCCTATTCCTAGTGCAATGTATGGAACTCGGGCTGCTGACCCGAGGTCCGTAATTGGCCTAGGAGTTGATTCTCAAAGTGGATTTTTATCAGGAACGGATCAAGGTATAGCTAAGTGTGAATTCACTCATTAAGATTATCTTTTTCTATATTTAGAAAGTGCTTATGATGGACAACTGATTAATTTTATTTCCATGTTACTAGCTATAATTTTCTTTTAGAGTATAGTTTTTCAATGTTGCATATAGTTTTAGTAACTAACTGTGTTATTTTGTGACATGAAGGTGATGACACAATTGACGATGAGGACGAAAGCGAAGCAGCTTCATGGTTACTATTCGATGGTCCTGCACCTAAAAACAATCAAAATGGAAACACCAAAGATAGCGGTTTCTTATTCAATGGAGAAGGTGGTGGTGATGATGAGTATTTGGAGTTTATGGAATTTGGTGGTGATGATCAACAACAATGTTACAATAATAAAGGGTCCGAAAAAATGTATAGTGCTAATAATGGCGAGGCCGATAGCGTGGTGCCGGTTCAGAAGAATCATCATCAGTTTCATCATCACCGTGATCATGTCCACAACCAAAAGTTTCAGCTTGGGATGGAATATGATCAGTCATCTAATGGTGGTTATGGCTATCCTGTGCTTACTCATAGTGTAAGTTCTATACTCATTAAGTAATGAATGATAAGTTTCATACATACACTTGATAGTTGATACTAACTCATGCATCTAATCTCATAAGTCATGACATATTACAGTATTTATTTTACTTGTAACAAAAAGGACTAAGCAATAGAATCCATGTAAAAGTAAGAATCAATAATCTCATCTTTTTTCTCATATGCAAAATAGTTTCTCTTTTTTAATCTTTATCAAAGTTGTTGCGTTGATCTATAATCATACTAGTTTCTTATATTTTGAACACTTTTGGATTCAAAGATAAATAAAGACAAACAACTAAATTTCATAAAAAAAAACTTGGGTCTTTAAAGCAGTGTATTCATATTATGACTATTCTACTTTAATCATTTTCGTTGAACTTTTTGTCTCTCCTTTACGAGTAAAAGTTAAGATCATGTGATTCCTATTTCTTGCCTCAAATACTTTTTCCACTTTTTGTTTAGAACGTGAATTTTCTACATCAATTTATATATTTGGATGTGTTTTTTGTTCTAGAAATGGCTTGTTTAATATACACCATGTAAATGAAATATTTGATCTTTATCTATTAAGGATAGATATTGACAGTGACAATCAAAACAATGTGATCGAACCATAACTTATGCAAAGTACTTTTGTCATAAGTTCATATTATATGTTTAATTATTTATCGTTTTAGATTTTATGAAACTATTTAATGAGTAGTAACATATAGAATTGTATCACCAAATTAATTATAAATGTTACTGAAACGCCCAAATGATTGAATGTTGCATATTAGATAGTTGATCAACTTTGTTTGTTATAATTTGTGTAGGTTTCCATGTCATCGATAGAAGTTGGAGTCGTACCACAATCAACAAGAACTGAACCTTCGTTGTCACATCCTGGACCATCAAAAGGGACAATCGACCTATTCTCAAACCCTCAAGTTCAAGTGGCAACCCAACTCTCTCCAATGGATCGAGAGGCAAGGGTCTTGAGGTACAGAGAGAAGAAGAAAACAAGAAAATTTGAAAAAACAATACGCTATGCATCAAGAAAAGCTTATGCGGAAACAAGACCAAGGATCAAAGGACGTTTCGCCAAAAGAACTAATGGAGATGTTGATGTGGACCAAATGTATCCTACGAACCATATGGTAGAAGGTGGATATGGTATTGTCCCTTCGTTTTAGATACCGAGGGAACAATATGCGCGCATTCTTGTTTTAGCAAAATGGTCCATCAGTGTGACACACCAACAGGAACGTACGAACGTTAAAATCAAGATGATGATATGGATCATCTTAGGAAGGAGGGTTCGATCGGTTTATGGGTTCTCTTTAACTGTAAACGTAACTACAAAACACACATTTTATGTACCTTATTTGTCATTTTTGTTGATGTATAAATCATGTTGTTGGAATGTTTTAATAAACATCATAACCTTGTTTTCAAAACCTTTTTTATACGATGTCGATCATGATATAAAACACAAGAAGCCCCCCTTTTGAATCACACAAGTTTATACTTGCATAAACAACAATTGTTTTAGACTCACTGATTTACTGAAAAAGTTTAGATAGGTCCATTCTGCACCCACTGGGCTTATCTAAGCATGACTAACAGTAGAAACCCAAAATGTAAATATGTGGGTAGAGATGCAAATCATAACCGGTTTTTTTAAAAACCGGTCTAAAAAATGAGAACCGGTTAAAAATAACCGAACCGGTTAGACCGGTTTTCGGGTTTAATAAGTGACCGGTTTTCGGGTTTAATAAGCGACCGGTTTTTTACCGGTTCTAAACCCGGTTTTATCCGGTTTTTTAAAATAACCGGTTTTAATCGGTTTTTTTTTATATATCCGTTATAAAAAACCGGTTTTAACCGGTTAAAAAAACCGGTCAACAAAGTCGGTCAACTAGCCGTTATAAAAAAACCGGGTTTTAACCGGTTAAAACCGGTTTTAAAAAAAAAAACCGAACGGTCATATAACCGTTTTATATACGTTTTTTTTGTTTTTTTTTGTTTTTTTGATGATTTTAAGCCATGGATTGGTAGTGCAAAAATACAGGTAATAGATATGGGGTTGAAAGACACATCAAGAAACACCTCACTAATCTCTCTTTAATCTCTCTAATCGTGATATATATACTCTAATTTCTCTAATCCCTCTATAATGGAAAACTCACAATCACAACAAGCTTCTACTAATCCCTCCGTTTCTACTAGCCATGTACGAATTTAGACTTATCCTTTGAGTTAGACGCTAACAACCCCGACCCCAACTATATAAACTCCCAAATTTTTATATTTAACGATAACTTTAAAAAATTATTTGGAATTTATGCAACAAAATATGGTCAAATACAAAACCCAATTGTTGATCAAATGCGGGCCGGATCGTCCCGAATGGCAAGTGACATTAATATAAACCTTTATAATAGTTTATTTGAAGACGCTACAAAGCGTCAACGAACATCGGCCCCAACAAGCGAGTTGGGACAATATATGGCTACAAACTTTTTAATAACTTTAAGGCCCGAAGAGTTTACAAACTTTGACATTTTGGCTTGGTGGAAAGAAAGGGAAATCCAATTTCCAATTTTATCCGCTATGGCTCGTGACTTATTAACGGTCCAAGCTTCGACGGTAGCTTCCGAATCGGCCTTTTCTATTAGCGGTAGAATTATATCGGAAAGAAGGTCAAGACTAACCCCCGAATCCGTGGAAGTATGTGTATGTTTGAAAGATTATTTGGACGGAGTAGATAGGGTACAACATGAAACATCGTTGGAAGGTCCGATATTAGAAGACGTTGAAGAAACTATAGCAAGAGAAGAAGTTGAATTAGGGATATCACCTCCGAATACCGAATTAGATGAAGGTGAGTTTGAAGACTTAGATATTGAACACGTAGATGTAGAAGATTTTTTGGAAGATTTAATGGATTGAGTATAACGGGTGATGGCAATGCCGAAGCTCGACATACTTGACTACTTGAGTACACTAATATGTTTTCGGGTGATGGCCATGCCGAAGCTCGAAATGTATTAGTATTTATATATTTTTAGTTGTATAATTGTATTGTTTAAATAAAAGTTATAGTTGTATTTTTTTAGTATGTTTCCGGTGCAAATAAAAAGTTATGATTATATTTGTTTAGTATGTTTCCGGTGTATTGTTTAATTAAATGTTTGATAATTAACAAGTTTATTAAATAAATGTTCGAAGTTTTAAATTCCGAAAAAAACCGAACCGGTATAAAAACCGATTCCGAACATTTATAACCGAAAAAAACCGATTCCGAAAATTTATAACCGAAAAAACCGATTCCGAACATTTGTAACCGAAAAAAACCGATTTCGGAAAAACAAAAAAAAAACCGAAACCGGTTATTAGAAAAACTGGTTTTTTTAAAACCGGTTTTCTAAAGACCAGAAACCGGTTTTAACTGATTTTTTTGCACCGCCTATAAAAACTTGATTATCTCATGCAATTCACCAAACCTAGCCTGTCTTTATGAGTATTTATTAAGAGGACGAAGAATTGAATTGGGTGGAAAAGTTAGATAAATGTATATAGTTACCATTAATTGTTTGCCACCAAAGTGGTTATTCAGCTTGCCTTTCTCACCTTTGAATATCGTATTATATACTTAATTATCATGTCAAGTAAATAAATAGGGGTAGGTTAAAACCCCCTAAAGTGTTAAGTAATACCCCCTTTAACTTTTTGTTTTATTTTTTTATTTTTATAATTTTGTTTATGTTATAAAACTGCGAAATGAAAAATGCGAAACAAAAATTATAAAGTTTAATAAATCAAAAGTATGAAACTGTCAAAAAATATAGTTAGGAAAAAAAATTGTATTTTAGTGTAAAAGATGGTCAAAAGAGAAGTGGAGGTGGTAGAATATTGTACTTACGGTGGGCCAGTGGGTGTATTAATAACCCAACCCAATTAAATAACGTAGGCTTCAAGTAGTTTGAAATCATATGTACTTAACCGGTTAGTGTAAGTCAATTTAAACTTTTACGAATGGTAATTAAGTTGTCTACGTAAACAAGTTAAAATATGAGTTAAAACTTAAAACATATGCTATATTTTGTTAGAATATAAAAAGTTCGTTTTTTTTTCCATATTTATTCTAGATCAATAATTGTAGGGTCAACTTCGCGACACTCAACTAATCTCTACCTTTAATGAGAGCTAAAGGTGTATATATACTTTACATGCATATTTTCATTGCTTCAATCAAACCAAAAGAGAGGGACAATAAGCTCCAAAATGACACCTATCTACAACACCACCATGGTTGCAACCACTACGGTGTTCCGTCTCAACTCTCCGATTTTGTACATATCATGTGGTTTGGTTGTGTTGTTGTGTGTAATAGCATGTGCATTATTGACATTAGCATGCTCTTACAAGAAGCCATCTACTAGCAATAGCATTAGGGATGAAGTGAAGCCATCTTTGTTGGATTGTCATGGGAACGTGTCGTTGGAAAAGGAGGCGAAAATCGTCATAGTCATGCCAGGAGACATTAATCCCTCATACCTTGCTAAGCTTGTTCCATCAAGCACTCCTCATCTCCATAAAGTTTGAGCCAAATTCATCAATTATATGTATAGATCATGCTTAAATTGATAGTGGTAAACTGAGTCTGAATTGTTGGCAAAATTTTTATGGCATGGGTAGGCTTAGGGCCATTATGCTCAATTTAGGAGTCACTTTTATGTAGGGGTCGGGTTTCATTGCAGAAAGGCTAAAACCAAAAGAAAAGCCAACTAGTACTCACGTTGTACGTTGCTATAGCAGAGCATATTATAACTAAAAGTTACATAGCGAGTCAGTTTGTTGCTTAGGTTTATATTTAATTGAACATGAACATGTACATGTTTTTTCTTTCTTTAAACTGTTAGACGTGTATTAGGCTTTTTGGCTTTCGTATTATGTATCCAGAATAATCCTTTGAGATTATATATTGTAATTCACATTTGTTTAACGAGGAAGCCAAATTACAACTCTAATTCTTCTCAAAAAGCAACCGGTTTTTCTCCTCCCTTCCTCCCCCCCTTAGCCGAACCCTAATATCAATTTATGGCTGGTGACAGCGAACCCCAACATTTCCCCTACTCCTCCATCTTCTTCTAATAAACTCATATCGTTGGTGTGACAAGTATCTCAAATAATGTACCGGTTAAACTTAGCCTAGAAAAGATGAAGTACAACTCTTGGTGTTCGATTTTTAACATCCATCTTAGAAGTATTGGTTTCAAGAAACACATAGAAGATGCCTCCTCTAGTTCCACGGATCCGAAATGGGGTCGATTTGATGATCTTTTCAAAGCGTGGATCCTTGGAACGTGCTCGGAATCTCTACAAGATCAAGTGGTCACTACTCCGGGGCAATGTTGAGGATTTATGGGATCATGTCAAGGAGCTATTCCACGATAATGAGGACGCTCGTGCCATCACTCTTGACAACCAACTTCGTTCTATTAAGATTTTTCTATAAAATTATATTGAAATTTTAATACCTATATAGTTATAATACCCATTAACGCACGAGTTTTTAAATAATATTTTCATATCGATTAATATTTTGTATAGATTTTGTTGCACGGATAATTTGACTTTGTTTAACTCCCATGATGTTTGAGTTGATCTTGTTTAAATTTAACTATTGGAATCATGCTCTAGACATTATGCGTCTTTATTAGCACATAATGACCCTTGAAAAAAATATGCGTGCTTGTTAATATGCGTGCTTGTTATATGTACAGTCTCGTCTATTTATTTTTATCTCACAGTTGAGGTCGTGCCTTCAATTTGATTTTCATATTAATGCTAATAATAATTAAGCCATATATAATTTCTTTACCCTCATGTGCGTGTTGAACTTATAAATAGGAATAGCATGAGTCGTAATTAAATACAGATAGTTAAATAAGAATACCATTTCCAGATCCTTACTCAATCTAGTAAAAATGAATAACATGAATCGTTCGTATATATATAATCTCGTATATTTACATCTCACAGAAACTCGTGCTTTTTTTTATATTTATAATTTCATGCAATTACATTAATTTAATATATACAGATAATAATATTTATAAAAATAACGACATATATGTTGTATTTTTTTGTATAAAATATAAAGTATATGTAGAATAAAGTCTAGGGAATATGTATTAAATTTATAAAGTTATTAAAAAACATAAAAACTGATAAGTATACTTAACTTTATATAATTTATTTAAAATGTAACAACCAAATTTTTATTAATTAGCCCCTCATTTTCTAAGTTCGATTCTTTAGAGTATTGACACATGTGTTTTTATACACACTTAGGAGCATTTGGTTCACTGTATATTTTTAATGGAATTGTAATCTATCAAATGAATTGTAATTTGAATAAATTATAATTCAAAGAGTTAAAATGTGTTGTAATTGTAATGTGTTAGAATTGTAATTGATGTATTTTACATTGTGTTTGGTTAGATTTTAGAGTAATGTAATTCAAAAAAATTAAAAAAATATATAATAATAATAATAAATATATAGAAATAATAATAACTAAATAATAATAATAAAACTAAATGAATAATGATGATGATAATAATAATAATAATAATATCCTATTTCTTTTAATAAAAGTGATGTTATAATGATAATAATGATAATAATAATAATAATAATAATAATAATAATAATAATAATAATAATAATAATAATAATAAAGTGTAATTTGAATAATAATAATAATATCCTATTTCTTAATAAACTATTTTATTATAAATAATAATAATAATAATAATAACAATAATAATAAAACTAAATGCTGATGCATTGGGTCTTTTTAATATGAACATAGAAACTGACTTTTAATCCAAGTGAGATCGTTGCCTTCAAACTAACGAAGACACTGGCAGATATATA